>PVIJ01002583.1:0-156564 GCA_004024925.1 Scalopus aquaticus | reverse complement strand
CCAGCCAGAGCTGCCACCCACACCGCCTCCCCTGGGCCTTATCACACCATGTTAGACCTACCTCCCACCTGGTTACAGAAGCCTGGGCCTTCTCTGGGTCACTACCCCCCAACCCCCCCCAACCCCCCCCAGGTCAGAGGAGCCACTTGATTCTGTGTGAAATGTTGTGGAATCGTGGACCTGGGCTCTAACCCTTACAGGAGAGAGTCCTTCCCAAGACCAATCAGGGCTGAGTCTTAAAAGCATGAAAGAAACAAATGTTTGCTTCTCAATTAGCCTCTTTCTGTTTAAACCCAAATATTGATAAATATCTTGGACGCCGAGCTCTTTCCCAAGGCATCTTGTCCTGGCTTCTTGAGGGAAAAACCTGGGCAGTGCTGGCCCTGCTGGGCTGTTTCTCTCCAGGAACGCCCCCCACTCCCCCCACGGACTGCGGCATAACCAGTAACAGTTGAGAAGCACAGTCCGCTAGAGGCAAGGAGCCAACACAGCTCAGGACTGTCACTTTCTCTTGCCCCTGCAGAGGAAGACGGGTGCCAACCCCAGGTTCTGTGGGGCTTCTCGAGTGATCGGAACAAGTCGGGAAGACAACTGCCTTCCCCGAACTCACGAGGCTATTTCTATCTCTAGGTGAACCCGAAGATGACCTGGCCCTGCCACTGGCAGTCCTTTGAGGTCAAGAAGACAGCTAAGATCACAGAGCTCATTGAAAAACCATTGTGAGCAGGGCTGCTGGGTGCTGGGTGCTAGGCCTACACATCTTTCAGGGCAGAAACCAAAACATCCCCTTCCCAGGTTCTGACTCATGACCCCCTGCAAGAACTGCAAATTCTTCAGTCTCTGCCTAAAGCCAGGGCTGGCAGTCTTTCCTATCCTCCCCTCCGCCCCTGCTGCCTTTTTTTTTTTTTTTACAAAATCAGGATAGAGCATCTGAAATCTGTGGACCTGTATTTACTTTTTCTGCCAGCAGTACCAACCTTGCCATCGAGTGCCATTTCTCTTTTAGCTGCCAGCAAATTGAAGAGACCTGGGTTTTTGGATCTAGAACAAGCTCCCCTCTTAGTTACTTAACTCTCGTAACTTGGATTCTTATTTAAAGGCCCTTTTGCATGGGTTATATTATCATATGAGTGAACCCAAATCATATAGGTTGAGACGAGACATCAAAAAAGAAAAATACTAGTTTCTGAATCTATAAAGCAAAAGCTCAGCCGTACGTACCTCCAAGGACTAACTCAACAGCAGAGCTAGTGCAGCCCCTAGCACAGTAGATGCTGTGAGATCTGACTTAAGCACAACAGTCACACAACACTAGTACATCACGAATTCATGTCTAAGGCAGCATTATGTTCCCTTATCAGACGGGCAAAATTTTTTCATTTAAATTATAATTTACAATCAATTAGATCGAAAATTGAATTTAATTGAACCATGTAAATTACACTTGAACTATTATACTTGAAATAAAACCACGTATACAAAGAGACACTAGAAAGGGAGAAAACCCACCTCTAGGATTCAACCAAGTTAGTTGCTGAAAATGACCTTTCAGTTCAGCTTTGTGTTTTCTGGCAGCCAATGCACCAAGAAGACCCTGTTAACTTGCGTGACTCTCACCGTCTGATAAGGGAACGTGGCGCTCATGCAGAAAGTGAATCTTCCTCCCAACATTTGGATCTAAGGGCAGCAGCACCCCCTGATCCTCAGATGTGCTGGGCAGGTAACAGGAGGCCATACCTCCATGTAGCTGTGTGCAAAGTTGCATACCCTTCAAGGAAGGGAGACCAGTGGGTGAGCCCTCCAGGGGTTTTCGGGTATACATAGAGGGGTAATCTAAAATTTTCGCCAAGAAATGTTGCAGAGCAGAGGCCCACGGCTAGGTGCACTAAAAAAGTAGCCTACCCTATCCTGGCTCACACAGACTTAAGGAACATGGAGTTGAATTGCTCCACTCCATTCTGAAATCTGCAGCAGCCCCTGGGGTTTGCATATGTGCGGCAGCCTGGCCAGCCTTTTCAAGCCTCTGCACAGCCTCACCAGCTGCTCCCAGCCCAGCGACCAGTGGGCACTGGCTGGGGAGAATGTGGCTTCATCCTGGTAGGATCTGCTTTCCAAATGCTTGTGAGTAATCGGAGACAACAGACTGCCCTGGGAAAACTGTAATCACCCAACCGCAGGGGCAAGGCCAAACACTAACAGGATTTATTGGCTTTGATTAACAATAAGGTGTTTGTTTTTGTAGGTAATTAGAGTTCAATAGCAAGCTATAAAGAGTCCTCCTAAGAAATTCTAAACAGACTGTAGCTAAAGGCTACTAAAGTATGACTGAATCTACCCATTCATCTTTGCAGACCTCCTGGGCTAAGAGGCCAGTGTGTGATCTGGCACAACGAAGCAGGTCATCGGGGAGAAAATGACCTGACGTGTTTTTAATGTCCAAGGAGAAAGGCCTCTCTGTAGTTGTGAGCCCTGGTGCCGAATGCTGCCTTGGATATTGCAGTTCATATAAACACTTCTATTCAAAGGTCCATAACAACCTGCAAGCTGGGGACTAATTTGACAGCTCAGCATTCTCACAATCTCGAGGTAATTGATTCCCAGGCACTAGGATGGCCCAGTGGGTCATCTGATCGGGACAAGATGTTTGCAAAGCCATTTTGATTTAGGCTTTATCCCCCCTAGCAACCACTCTTGGGTAGAGGGTTTTTAACAACTCAGAGCTATGACTATCACTTTGACTACAATTAATTTTTAAATTATCTCTATTTCTATATTGCATAGGCAATATAGTATGGGCAAAGTGTTGTCACCAATATTTTTAAAATATCACCCAGATGAAATGACTGTACATTGAGATGACCAGTCCGCTGGCTTCCCCAGTCCCAGGTTTAATAACATGCCAATTTCTCCTTAACCACAGGAAATATATAAAGTTATTTCCACTCCGCTACTTACATCATGATATTCCCCACTCCTCCTTCTGGAGAAGTGAAAAAAAAAAAAAAAACAGGGAGAGACCTGATAAACAAAACAAGACCCAAAACTCAAACTCAAGCCTCACATATGGCTCATTCCAGAGAAAAACAACCCCTCTCATCCTCCCATGAAAGATTGACTTTCCTCTTGCAGAAGTTTAAGATGGAGGGTTCCAGGCATCTTGTTGGGTAGGGCATTAGAAAAAACTTTGTGTGTGTGTGTGTGTGTGTGTGTGTGTGTGTGTGGTGTGTGGTGTGTGTGTGTGGTGTGTGGTGTGTGTGTGTGTGTATTCCCCCCCAGAAACTAATTTCCATTTAATTATGTTCTATCCAATGTAATATAAAATTTCCCCTTTTTTGCATGCTTTGGCCTCTTTCATATACTTATTTTTTAATCCATTAAACAGTCATATCATGATTTTTTTCCTTCAGAGAAACCTAAGACCAACAGCTACTCTGGGAGAAGGAGAAGCCCCTCGGGCAGTTATATTGTTGCTGGCTTTCTGCTGCCTGAGACTTCCTGAAGGTGACCTTCAACTTGGAGCCCTCTGACCCTCTATTTCTTCCTCTGGAAAACTGGGAGGCTGCCTCAGATGCCCTCTACAGCTTTGGGCTATAAGGTTGTGTGGTTATTTCCTCCTGAAGGTAGAACTTTCCACATGCAAAGGAAAGAGCTGTTAATCCTTAAAACTCAGCCACTGACATTGTACATTCGGGAAGTTAGTTTGCCACTGGCTGGGGGAAAAAAGCCAACATTATAAAGGACAATCCCATGTTTTAAATGACAGAGTGAATCAAAGATCATGCTGACCCAGGAAGGGAACTGCAACCAAAGAAGACACCACCGAGGGTCTTCCCTTTATAACGTGTGCTTTGAGAATGACGTGCTCAGGGAAGCTGGCACAAGCAGAGCCAACAGGAACGGGCATCGGAAGCAGAGGGTCTGAGGCTCACGACTCCCAGGAGGGTAGGGAATGAAAGGCTTTCAGTGAAGAACCCAAATACCTGGATGACAAAAGCCCCAGTACACATGAAAAATAACAGCCCTGCAATTCTGTCATGCACTTGCGTGTTGTAGCGTCACCAAGACAAATTTTCCTTATTGATGACAGATGAGCAGTACAGAACCCTCCAGATGAACTTACCTGTAAGTTCACTATATAAAAGGGAAAAATATGGTTGCAACGGGGAAGGGTGGAAGTTATTCGAGGCTGCCAGCAGCCTTTACCGCCATTGCAATGCTCCCCACAAGGGAGGCGTTGGGGAATACTTTGACAATCATTGAAGAAACTCATCCTCTCATAAATTACTTGAAATACTATGTCTATAATAAACCACACTGAAATGTTTACCTAGTCCAGAAAAAATTAAAAAAATAGACATGAAGATTCAGTTAACATTTCAACTTTCTAGACCAGTCTTTTCAGTCATCTGTCAGGTTCCCTAAGGGGTTGGGCTAACTCACCTCGGCCCTTATTCTGGAAGAAGCAACAGCATCAAGCGGCACTATTTTAGAACGTGCGGAATCCAAGTTAAAGAACAAACGTCTTCAGAAAGGAACCGGAGGAGGGAGGACAATGCCGCGCCGACACTTACTTGTGGCCCAGTTCATGGGCGATGGTAAAGGCCAGGTTGAGCCCATTGTCTTCCGCGAGCACACACTTCCGCTTAGCACTGCACACGCCGCCCAAGTAAGCGATTCCTGCAGCAGAGACACAAAGCACGTCCTCTTCAGAAGGTGGGCGGCCCTGACCTCTCTGGACAAGTCCACACGGTCAATACCAGCACAATCTAAAAAGGGCACACAGGGATGATGAAGACCACAGGGCTGGACCTGTGATTCCAGAGCTTAAAGTGGGGGCCGGCTGGGGGAGGATGCTTCAGTGTCCCCTAACATTAACCCCCACCGGCCTCTCTCAAGCATCGGATAGGCACCAGGTCATGTGCTGGCAGTTCGGCCATATTATCTAACGTGCCCTCCTTACTCAGGATGGAGGAACAGTCACGCAGAGGCTGGGAGACTAAAGGGAACCTTCCTGAAGCCACCTGATTGACAGCTGGTGCTGGGACACTAAGACAGAATTGTCCAACTTCGAGGCCAGTGCAGAGACCACGTCAGGCCAGCGAAGTGAGGAACCCAGACTGCAGAGTTAAAAGAGGGTTGTTTTGCGCACAGGAGCTGCCTGCCCTTGCAGGGCCCCGGGCTGGAGGTCCTTCTTGCATTCTGCAGCCTGGGCACCTCTGCCCCCACCTAGTCCCTGCCCTTGTTAGGCTTGGTACTCTCAGGGTGTTAGCTAGGGCTGGGGCTGGGGTTCTCAGAGAGCAGGCCAGAGAAGGCTTGTGCAAAGTGTTCAGGAAAGTGCTTCAGGAGTCCTGGAGTGAGAAGGGGACCAGGGCCCACAGGGGCAGAGAGGAAGTGGGAAGAGGGGAGCTATGGGTGAGGACGAGCCCGCACAGAGACTCACTCCTTCCTGCACACACCTGATTGGGCAGGGGCCCTTTGTGAGACAGGAAACCCAACCAAAGCAGCCAGGAGGGATGCAGACAGGGGGCGTGCGGTGAGCAAGGGGCTGATACCGAGGATGGGGGTTTCTGGGAGGAGAAAGGCTACCCCGGCACAGTGACATGTGTGAACTTCATGGGAACCGAATGGACGGGCACAGCTGAGGAATGTGGGACCATCAGCCTGCACCACTCACATATCCAGGCTGAGTCCCTGCCCCCAGAGCCCCCCATGGCCCATGCGCCCCTCCACATTTCCTCTTAGCTTCTGCCATCTTGGCACCCAGGACAGACAGCTCTGTCTTGAGCAGGTGCCCCCAGGGCTTGTCTCAGCAGTGCCCCCTGCCACATGACCAGTGGACAGGCAAGTCCATGGACCCCTACGACTTGGGACAGTCACTCTAGTAAGGACTGGAATTCTCTGCACCCCCATCACTGCCAGTGGCAGCTGATGCTTGAATGCACCTGGGGAAATGCATGAGCTGGTGGTGGCAGCAGGTGGCTGGTGGGTTACAGGCCCAAGGAGGCTCAGTGCTCCCCTTATGGTAAGATCACAGGGATGTGGGGCAGACAGTGGCCTGCGGGCCAGGCATGTGCCATCCAGCAGTGCCTACTGATCAGATGGATGGCGGCTCTGCCAGGCAGCCTCTGCCTGCCAGCCTTGTGTGGACGTGTGGGCCACAGAGAGGGGCACCTATTCTCTACCCACAGACAAAATACCCCACCAAGCTGCCCCATTGGGGGGGCCCTTTCCCTAAAGCACACAAGGTATCTTGGGAGACACAGGAGACAGGAAGGAAGGAGTTGGCACTGGGCGTTAGAAAATGAACTAGGGATTAATTAAAAATGAAGCTCCCTACCTCTCTCTCCCAAATACCTAAGTCACATCCTCAGTTGACATCAAATTCAAACTGGTGAGACCCTGGCTACACGCAGGGTGCCCCCTCCGCCCCGATCTACCACAGGTGGTGCTCACCAGCTCCTGCTCTGCGAAGCGACCGCAAGGGGAGCCCGGCTCCCCAACCCGGCTCCCCACCACATGTCTATTTTTTATTTGGACACATGCAATGTGCTCAGTCAAGGTTGAAATTTTTTTTTTAAAGGAAAAAAAATTATTTGGCCCACGATGCTTTTTTGTGCACATGGGCGGCCCGGCCCAGCCATGCAGACGACTGGCAGGAGCAGCGACAACCAGAAAGGGCGCACTCTGGCTTCCTGGTGTCTTCAAGGTCATTATTCTGGTTTTGTTTAAAAAGGCTTTGTGGGTTGCTGCAAAAAGTCCAGCAGTGAGTAGGTGGAATGTGTCTACATAGCCCTGATGGTATGTGCATGCACACACGCACACACTCGGACGCACACCCAGCGTGCTCTCCCAGCCCAGGCTGCAGCCTCCTGGGTCAATGAATCAATTAGAAACAATCAGATGCTGGAGAAGGCGCCTGGCGAGGGGTGAGGGTGGGAGGGTGGGAGGGTGGGGGCGGGGGCTCGCAAGGCCAGCTGTGCCGGGTGTGCCGGGTCTGCAGGGAGAGCTGCTGATGCAGCGCACTTTAAATGCCACACAAACATGTCCGCTGGTCTCAGCCACACTAAGCCCCCATAGTCCCAAGTCTCCCCTCTCATTAGGTAACATGGGAAGCTAGAGAACCAGCTAAGCAAAGAGCCCTCCATAATTGCATTTTAATTTTTCCAAGACACAGATGATTTTTTTTTCTTTTTACTAGAAAACAAAAGATCAGTCTATTTACATAAAATGCCCTCCCACCGAGGTAGATTAAGGTCTAGTGCTTTTAATGATTTATTCCAATCCTGAATTGCCTGGTCATAAAACTGAGCAAGGCCAAATGCATAAAAGAAAATGCCCTCCCACCCCCTCGCCCTATAACAGAGCACAGGAGCCGAATGTATTTATGAGGGATGGTATGGAAATGCTTAGAACTCACAAAACAAAGTGGAGAAAATCCCAGGTTGTTGTAAAAGTAAGAGCTGCAGGGAATGAATGGCAATTAAGCCAGGAGCTTCAGCGGAAAACAAAGCCCACCACTATTCCTGCAAAGAAAGCTACTAGAGAAGGGGGTGCTGGGGCCTGGGGATGCCTGGTCCCCTCGGCCCCAAAAGCACCAGGCTAGAAAGACCTAGTTGATGCCTGCTGGGTGCTTGTCAAGAAGGGAGAAAATCCACATTTTTTTTTTAAAGATTTAGTTATTTATGCATACAAGCTGGGGTGTAGGCCAGAGGTGGGGGGGTGAGAGGATTCACCAGAGACAGAGTGGGGAGCAGAATAGGCAGATCGACTGAAGTACACTGCTGAAGGGAGCAGCAGGCAAGGCAGGAGAGGTCTGCTGCACCATGTGGGAATCCCCCGGCCGGGTGTCGAACTCACGCTGCAGTGGCTCTGGATAGCTTCATGGTGCTGCGCTTAACCCGTTGTGCCACAAGGAAACCCACTTATATCTGTATGGTTTCCTTCTGTGATAAAGTGAGTCTGTAAACACGTTCGGCCACAGCCAGTGTGGACTCCGGAATCCAGCGTGTCTCGCACGGCTGGAACCCCCTACTCGACCAGGAGAATTTCTCAGGCCCTAGAGTGGGGCCTTCAGAGAGTTCGGCCTTCACCATTTAAAATTCCACCCAAAAGAAATCAGAGGAGGACTTAGTTTTGAAAATTTAAAAACATCAATTCCACATGTCTGTAGAGTTCCCTGGAACAAGAGGGAGGCAGCAAGGCCACCGGCATCTGCTAGGGCCCCTTCCCGGGCGAGCGCAGCTCCGCAGACTCGTCCTCCCTGACTTGGCAGGTGCGACTGGCCCCGTGTTACAGACGGAAATGGAGGCTCAGGAACCAGTGACGTGACTAATTGGGGCCCACGCTTGGCTATAAACAAAGATTCTCTTCCTCTAACACCCACGCGCCTCCAGGCAAACCCTGGGTGTCCCTCGTCCAAGTCTGGGTGACCAGCAACAGTGAATAATCTTTGAGGATTTAGAGGATTTTCAAAAATCTTAATGTGTGTTTATGCAGGCACACGGGTGGGAGAGTGCACAGGTTGCAAGAGTTTAAGTGCAAATGCTTTTAATCCTAAAGATAAAAAGATTCCAGGGAGAAACATGTTACTAGCAGTTACCTCTAGGACACGGTAGAGTCATGACAGGCCTTTCTAATTTTCTTCCTTTTCTTTTACTTAAGCCTAATAAAATGATATGTACTTACTAGCAAAATTAAAGTTATTGGTTATAGCTCGTTGATCCAAGATGGCATATGGCAGAGGTGGTACGCCAAGAGCGCTATGGATTTGGGCTTGCTCTGGGAGCAGACACATAGGGATTCCCCTTAGCACGTAACGGAGTGTGTCTGTGCCCTGACACTAATCACTCATCTCTACTGCACCCCTGGCACAGGTTAGGGTAGCAAAACACACTTGTGAAATGCTGAGGGTAGAAATGAAGGGTCCCAGAGAGTTCTCCCGGGAGAGGCCCGGAGAAGAGCACCTAGCTCATCCGTCTGCCCAACTGTGTCCACTCAGCATGGACACCCTCTCGATTTTGGTAGGAGCACAGTTTTGGAGAGGAAATTGGATGAGGAGGTTTAATTGTTTTCCTTTTTCAGTAGAAAACTGCATGGTGTAAGCAATTAAGTCTTCTATTCAGATTTGACCATCTGATCCTTTCTAGACTTAAGGAGTAAACAACATACAACTGTATAAACTCTGGTTCATCCAGCAAATTGTCATGTGTAAACAGTTTGCAGCTGTTGGCTTTGCTGCCCATTACTCAGACCTTCTCGGGCTCTCCCTATGCGGAAAAAACAGTTGCGTTTCTCCCAGACTGTGCAAGGTCCCAGCACCTCGTGACCAGCCCTGGGCCACCACGCTGCCCGTGTTCCCCGGGCAGTCCCCGTGCTGGGGACGGGGTGGGCATGGGTGGCACATTCAGGCTTTTCAAAGAGTCCCTGTGTCCTCCTAAACTTCACTATGTGATTGCAGGTGACCTGAGTCTGTGAAGAGCTTTTAAGAGCAAATGTCTTCGAGTCTAGGATGTGACAAATAAAAAGTAAACTACAGTCAGTTCTCATCACTCATGCCAGGCAGGTTTTATAGAGTCACTGTAGACAGTGAGTTCTCCAGGAGAGAACCCCTGCTCCTGGGGACACCCCTGGCTGGGTCACCCCTAGTTGGGGTCCTCTGAGCCTCTGTCCACACCTTCCCCACCGATCAATACAGGACCTTGTTTCACGTGTGCTTCTGGTCAGACACCTTCCATTACAGACAGTCACGCAGTCAGCAACACTGAACACCAAAGAGCACTTCAGCATTATCGTCCTGCACAGCAAACTCACCTATAAAAGCACCAAAGCACAAAGAAACCACGGCCCTAGAGGGACTGCGAAAAGGTGTCTGTTTGCGCGAGGAGAGCAGAAGCCAGAAGCCGGCGCTTGGCCTTGCTCAGCCAGGAGCGTGTGGCTTTCACATCTGCAAAAGCACCACAAGTACTGATTTGGGGTTACAAGTAAATGTTAGCGAGTAGGCAAATTCCTAAGCGTGGATTCCTTGAACAACGAGCGTTGACTGCACTCTAGGAAACCATATCCCGTCTGAGGGACAGCGAAGTCCTTGTCCCTAGCAATGGAGAAACTTAGTTCTCACTGAAGTGCCGCTTCTCTTTCCTAACTCCACCCATGTTATTTAACTAACTTAGGTCCGTTCTCTGCAATTTGGCTTCCATGTTCTCTGAGGTCAGTGGTCTACAGGAATACCACCTCGACCCTAAGTTATTGACCCCTCAAGAAGTCTGCACAGACTGGGTAGTGTCTTGCTAAAGGACCAGAACTGCTTCTACCAAATCAGGAAGAATGCCAACAAATCTCTGGAATTCTGGTCAGAGAGGTGGCCTAAGTGGCGTGGTCCCACTGCTTGGAGGTGGGCAGCACTACCCCCCAGAACTGGCCATCCGTGATCAGTGCCCTTACCTCCCCGGGCACAGCTGGAGCACCTCTCACAGCTAAGCTTGCCTCAGCAATGCCACTACCACTAGATACCCCAATTTCCCTGCTTCTTTTCTTCTGCACCACTAGGGTCCACAGCAGTGGAGGAAAGACAAGTCAGCCCAGGTCTTGATGCTTACACCATGGGCAGATGGTGAGAATGTGGCTTAAAGAGGCACTGATTCCCTCCTCAACTATGAGCATTGCAGAAGCTGCCGCTGCAAATTCAAGAATGTGTGTGCCTAATACCTCTTTCCCGAGAATGCTGATGAACTGAAAAACTCAGCACTCACCCACAGTTAAATGACAGAGTCAATGGACAAAGCCTAAAGGCAACAGCTTCCATGCCTGATTATTGAAGGGCTCACATTCCCATTTTGAAACTTAATAAAAGTTAGAGTAATCAAAACAGTGTGGTGCTGGCATAAAGACAGACATGGAAGTCAACGGAACAGAATGGGGAGTCCAGAAATAAACCTTCCCATTTACAGTCAATTGATTTTCTACAAGGGTGACAAGACCTTTCAGCAGGGAAAAAGAAGAGCCTTTTCAACAAATGGTGCTGGGATAACTGGAGAGTGGCATGCGAAGGAATGATGTCAAATACCTTTCTTTATATAATACACAAAAATTAACTCCAGATGGATCATAGACCTAACAAGAACTAAAACTTTATAAGCTGAAAAAACAAAAACAAATAAACTTATTAGAGCTAAAAGTATAAAGCACTTAGAAGAAAACATAGAAGTAAATCTTTCTGACCCTGGAGTAAGCAAAGCCTTTTTAGACATAACACCAAAAGCATAAGTGAGAGAAAAGAAGCCCATGCCAGCGTGACCACAGGGCAGACAGTCCCTCCCTGCGGAGAGAGACTGGCTGGGTCTGGGGGGTTGGGGGGCAGAGAATGTGCTGACACCTCCTCAAGGAAGACCCTCAGGCTCCCCCGCCACAACATACTTTTCTGTTAACTCATAGCCTCCCCAGAAGCCTCCGTGGTGCAGGCCAACTCACACAGTTCCCATCCCAATGTCACACTAGCTGTCGCTTTGTGGTAGGATAATGGCGGGGGCAGGGCCACGTGTGCTGGGCCATGCTCTCTGCTCAGAACAAATGGGCCCTCGTTCTGGGTTTCCTAGGAACCTTCAGGCTCTCGGCTTTGGGAGGACATGCCACCCCTGGTATGGGATTCACACAGCAAGTCCCCACAGTGGACTTGAGGGTGCCTGGGTCAGAGCTGTGGCTCCTTAAGACAACATTGGTGATTTAAATGAGTGGAGTGTAAACGATGGAGTAAGTTCCCCCTGGGATTTACCAGTTGGAAGCAAAAAAGTTTATCCCAACAGTTTGCTGCACTCTGAGAAAACCAAAACATGCTGGGAGAGGGGAAGGGAAGAGAAATAAATAACTGCTGATACGCAGCAGGCACGGCCAACTCACACCAAGTGCACCGAGATGTCCCACAGATTTCCCACCCTCCTGGCGAGATGGCACCTCAGGGGGTGTGGGCGGGCCTGCCACGTGGGAGGGGTTCTCCAGGGAGCAGACTTCACTGTCCTCAAATGACCGAGGGGGTTCTCCTTGGAGCCCCCCAGAGTGGCTTGGGGCTCCTGGAACGGGCCAGCACACCCTCTGAAAAGGGCGCCCAGCAGGTTCACCTCGGGACACGGAGGAGGGAGGTCCGCCCAGCCGCCCTGCAAACCTCTTATTTTGACAACTCTGTCATCAAGTGTTTCCTGACTGGCCGGAGAAGAGGGCCTCAGGCCAGGCGCAGGATCCGAAGCTGAACAAAAGCGGCGCAGACCTAGGGAAAATGGCTTCAAGAAGGCCAGCCAGCGAAAAGGAAGGGAGGCAGGTCGAAGTGCAGTACGGGGCCGGAAGGGTCGGCCTGGAGTCTCCAGAGGACACTTCCCTGCAGGCCCGAATCCAAGTCAAGCCTCAGGAGAGTGGACAATGGAGAGGCCCATCTGACTGCCCCCTCCCCGACCGCCTCTGCTGCCTCTGTCATCGTCACAGTGGGGCCCCCATTCCCAAGCAGCCGGGTCCACATCTCGCTCCACTCACTCCGCAAACATTCCCGGGCACCCGGTGCCATGGCATGCTTGGTTTTGGGGGGACACCTGCGAGAGCAGCAAGGGATGTGAGCCTTTGTGCTCCACTCCAAAAGGCCCCTGAACCCTTGCGTGCGCCCGCTGAGCACCCGTGAGCCGCAGAGCCTGTCTTCTTGCATTTGCCCCTTGGGAAGCGGGACATCTAGCAAGCTGCTCCGGGTTGGCCCTCCCAGCCCCTCCTGTGTGCGTGCGTGTGTGGCATGGAGAGACAGCAAACAATCCAATAAACTAAATAAAACAAAACTAAACATTGAGACTTTAAGACCAATTAGTGGTCACCCTAAAGAAAGGCTGAGGGAGTGGGTCCTTTGGTAGAAAGGGCCGACTCGATGGTGATGAATGGAACCGGACGTTTAGTGTGAGTTTCATGCAGTAGATACGAATGCTGATTTGTAAAAATGCCCACCTGGAGGTTAGAGTGCGGCGCAAAATCAATAAGAAGATTAAAGTCAGGTCCTGGTCCCCCAGAAGGAGGAGACACTGGTGGGGGTGAGAGGAATCAGCCCAGGGGCGGGAGCTGTCCTGTTTCTCGAACTGGGTTCCCGTTACACACAGGAGCTCAGTCTGGGACTCTCATTGAGCAGTTTACTTAGATATACTTGTCTGAATGTCCATTATACTCCATTAAATTTTAAAAATTACAGCAGATGCAGCAGCAAGTGAAATCAGAGGGTATCAAGTTGGCTGAACAATGTGGAGATGGTCAAGATTCTGGGCTGAGAGTTTATCTTGTCTGAGGTTCTAATGTACAACAGGATGATGACAGCTGATAACACTAAATTTGAAATTTGGGGAAGGAAACAGAAATTAAATATTCTCACCAAAAAAAAAAAAGTTAAATATATGAGGTGATGGATATGTTAATTAACTCAGCGTTGGGGCGGGGAGGGGACACTTTTATAATGTAACGTGTGAAGCAAGTCATATTTTTTCTTCTAAGTATCTTTCAGTTTTGTCAGTTATACCTCAAAAATATCTGAGAAAAAAGGAATAGGCCATAGGTTGATGAAATCATACTGCTCTTAGTGACTCAGAGCGATGTCAATCAGTCACGTGGTGTGAACTCGTCACGGTCTGCTTTTATTTCACCATCACCTGGATTTCTCAAACCACCTGAGCTCTTCCATCACCCCCCATCCTGCCTTCCCAGAACCCTCACAATGGCAGGTTCTGAGACAGCCTCGACAAATAGCTTCAGTCCCTCACGCTCATAGCTGCATTTCTACAGGAAGAATAAAACATAAGGCTATGCAAAGAAATGTCTGCCAAGTTAGCAAAGAAAAGGGAAAGCTTTCTCAGGATAATAAGAAATCACATTTCTTGCTAAATGTTTAGCCAAGCAAAGTCATTCTCTTGGGGATAAAATGTGGCGTCTAAGTGAGACCCTGTGATGAGAGTCAACAGTGGCACCCAGGGCTCTCCAGGATGTGCTTTGCCGGAGGGCACTCTAGGGCAGGGCCATCTACCGCTGTGACTGGGGGTGGGGGGAGGGTAGGCCAGGTCCCTGGCCCCACACTATATTTCCTCAATGGTGGGAACCCTAACAGGGAGCCAGCTGTCACCTGGATATTGACTCCCCGCTTGTGAGCTAAAGTCAACCAGCCACGGCAAGTCTTCGCTCCCTAGGCCGAGGGGGGCCTGGCGGAGCTCTGCCTCTGCAAGATGGGAGGGAGATGGAAACCTTCCATTTTATTTGAAAACAAAACAGAAGTCAGCTCTTTGACCGGAATGTTCACGATATGGATATGGCACCATGAAGTCAGGCGTGGCCAAGCACGCTGAGAGGGGAGAGGCAGCTCTGGGCAGAGGCTCGACAGGCTAGGGAGACGCCCCGCTCTGGGGCCTAGTGGGCGGTATGAAGCTCAGGCTCTGCCTTTGAGCTGAAATCGTCTTGATGCTCTAAGGTGACGGATCCTCTAGTTACCCAAGAGCAACTGCCTCAGCCCTGCCGGGGAGGCTGTGATAACAAAAGGCCACAGAATCGGCAGGAGGTTTACCAACAACAGACATTTACTTCTCAGTCCGGGAGGCTGGAAGTCTGAGGTCACGATGTCAGCATGGCAGGGTGCGGGCTTTCGTCTGGGCCACATATTCCTGCTGGTAGAAGGACCTGGGGAGCGCTCTGGGGCACCTTTTAGAAGGGCACCAATCTCATCATGAGGTTCCACCTCCCAAATCTCCTTACACCATCATACTGGGGTTGGGATTTCAACATAGGGGTTTGGGGGAGACAAACATTCAGGCTGATGATGCTGAGATTATCCCGGACTACAGACAGGGAGAATGTAGGTGACTGTCCCTGAAGTGTCAAAGGCAGAAGATGAAGCAGCACTGTTTATCTTTTAAACTACTTCATGCATTTCCACGAGATCTCCCTGCTGAGGATGGTTCCCATCCCTCAGACCAGGCTCCCGTTCAAGTTCTGCTGTGGCATCTACCAAGCTGGCCAGCTGGTCTGTCCCACAGTCACCCACACTCAGTCTGTACCAAGCAGATGTGCTAACACAGTCTGAATGGCCTTGACTCTCCCCGGCTCCGAGTTCTATCGTGTGCGGACTTGAACAACCTCTCTCCCTCTCCCTTTCTTCCCCCCGCCCGCCCCCGTCTCAGTAAGCAAGTACTGCCATTCCCTGCTGCTTGGAGACTCAGGGATTTGTTCCCTTCTCTCTGGTCCCAAGTCCAGAACCTTGTCATCACTTAAAGCATGGATTCTTACATTAACTCCTCAGGCATCATCTTCCTTATCTTTCCCTGATCCAATTCATTCTTAAAAGTCCAGAATTGAGTGTCCTCTCTTCATTGACTCTTCCCCGATCCTGCCAGGCCACAGTCCTCTCTGCCTGTGGGTGCCCAGAGCCCACCTTTGTTCCTTCACTGTGCAGGCATCTGAGCAAATCCGGTGCCTAGAGATACAGAGCATCACCAGAGCAGCACCCACACGGATTCAACCAACAAGGAACGGTGTAGGTAAGACGTGTCCGCAATAAGTCCGATCAATGAATGAATGCATGTGTGCACCCACTCCCTCCAACTTAATCTTCCTAAAATACCACCCTCTACTGTTTAAGACGTCAGCAGGAACAGGCGGGAATAAATGATGAAGATGATGGTGATGAATACTAGCATTACAAAGCACATATCACATGCACCAGACCCTGGGCTCACATTATCTCATTTTATACTTAAAACATGTGGTGAGAGTCATACTGTGAGTATCCCCCTGGTACCGATGGGGAAACTGAGGTCCCAGTCAAAACTCAGTCAAGGTCAATGGCGAGTACCCAGGGAGTGCCCACGGTGAACGAGCTGGTGATGGGGCCGGGATTTGATCTTTTGAACTACACCTGTACAACACAGACCACAAACTGGAGCCACAAGGAGTTGGGCTGCAGATATATTCTGTTTGGGCCATTCAGTAGGCAAGTAAAACTTTTAACCAGTCACCAACAATTAAAAATCAAGAGAGTTTACAAAAAAAAAAAACCCACAAGATTTCCTGACTCTTCTTAAAATGTTAGGCAACTAGAAAGTAACAGACTATTTAGTAACTGGCTCTGGGACAATAGCTGACCCACTTGGCGACAAAGCAACTTCCCCATCTCATACAATGAATTCATACAAGGAATTTCTCCGAGATAAGGCAGGGGAATGCCATTATGACCCTAGAATAGCAAAGAATTTTAAAAAGAAAACTTAAACAGCAGAAATCATAACAAAGGATATAAAATACGGAGCCATTTAGTTAAATCCACACTGAAAATGTCTAGTGACAAAAGGCATCAGAAGCAAAGCTAAAAACAAAGAAAGAAAGTGACGAAGTTATTTGTAATTCTTACAAACAAAAATTTAAAAGATACTCAACTCTCTGGTAGTCAGAGAAGCAAAAATCACCAGACAATGGCAATTCACAACCCACATGCTAGCAAGGTTATAGGGGTTCAAGACGCTCTGATGATGTTCATGAGTATAAACTGGTGCACAAATTTGAGGGAGCAATTTGGTCTGTCTAGAGAGCTGCAAGATGTGCAGGTGTAGAGAAATGGTTATACCCGAGAATACACATACCCACACGTGTACATAAACGTGCACACTGAAGGCACACACACCCAATGCATGTATGCACATAAGTCCACACATGAACACACCTGCATATGCACACACATAACTACCAGCCGGTAAAGAGACACTAGTATCGTCTTCATTTACAGGTGAGAAGACCAAACCATCAAGAGGCAAGACATGTTCCTGCTGCAGCCAAGAATGAGAACCTGTTGGACCTCGCAGTCTGGCTGTAGCCCTTGCCTTCACCCCACCGAAGAAAGGGGATCTCTGCCTCAGGGGATGAAGGCAGGCCCAGGAGACAGACAGACAGCCAGTCCTGTGCATAATGCATCCCGGGAACTACAGAAGTTGGGCAACTACTGTTCCCGGTCCAGGGAGCTTTCTGTTAAGACATAAACTAAAAAAGATTCTAACACTGATGTCTTTAAACCCTGAAACTGGGGAAAATTTGTTATGAATCTGTGTACCTCTTGCAAGAGGCTTATAGATTTTATCAAATTTCCAAAGGGGTCTATAGCCTCAAAGAAATTACACACACACACACACACACACACACACACTCTAAACCAAGGAATCCCAGCATATAATCAAGGACATTCCCCAGGGGCAAAAAAATCCTCTCTGGATAGCTAAGTCAGACCAAAAGATCCTGGGAACTTGATCCTTCAGCCCTCGGGGATTACCCAAGCATTTCTCAGAAGGTGATAACCACCAACAGTTTGTAGAATGTGCTTTTCTTTGCCAGATCTCAACTAACTGACTCATGGGATAAATGAGTAAGGGTCCAGCTGCCATTATTCACCAATAATGATACTTTTAAAAAGCAGCCTAGGTAATGCACAGGGTGAAAGGTGGGTTTTGTCAAGCATGAGCTTTACTGAGAAAGCACCTTAAATTGAGTATTCAACTTGAGTTGGACACTGTGGTTGTAAAGAAGATAAAATTGAAAGGAAAAACACAAACAGGTGAGCAATATGCGCATATATACATATTTATAGTTATATGTGGCTTACAAATACCTACTCCTGATGTAAAATATATATACTAACTTTAAAAAGAAACCCATCTGTTCTGTTTTGACAAGGTCTTTCTATTTCTTTCCCTGGGGCTGCATTTAACTGTAGAACCTTTATTGCATCTTGGAGTTTTTTACTGGGATCTGTGAATCTAGTGTATGTGGAAATGGACTTCACACAGCACAGTACACACTGACTCTGTAACAAATTGCTTCCTTCACATGAGTATTTCTAAAAAAATGAATGTGTTTGGGGTTAATAAGAATAAAAACATACATAAAGCCACTCATTGATTTTGCTCTCCATTTGAAAGATACTGACAAACTGCCACTGTCATTCAGAAAATTGATATCAACAGTCAACCTAACAGCTTCAAGTCTAAGGTCAAAGGAACACTTCTTGGCTATTCCGTGCATTGCACACTCCCCTGAAAATCCCATACCAGTGCCCACCAGCACAGGAACAGACCAGAGCTTGTATTTTTTTTCTGGTCTAACACAAACAATCAAACAAAACTTGGAGACAAGGCTGGGAGAAGTGCTCTAAAGAGAGAGCTGTCTTTCAAGATTATCTTCTGAGAGTATGGAATTGCACAATTTTGGGCCATTTTTTGTATGGCTGACCTGACCACATTCTGATCTTCATAGAACTAGAATTCACAGAATGTTCTGTGTTCATCTGTTCAGTCTCCCATCTACTCAGGATACTCAAATCATTTCTTAAAGGCACCTCTACTACATCCCTAAACTAGCAAACCCAATTCCAAATACGTTGTGGACATCCTCTGAAACAGGCCGGATTATCACAACTAGAACAATGACATCATGGAGAAATGGAGGTTTGCTGTGACATTTTTCCATGACAAATTCATGACTACCCTACAAAGACAACTGTCTCGAAGGAACAGAATTTTCCCTACCCAATTCTACTGACCCCTGGGTGTTTTTGCACCTCAGTTTGGTATAATAAAATAAATATTAACTTCAACCCTCTCAATAGAAGATCTTTATTTAAAAACATAATAACCTAGGAATGCGGACAGCTATTTCCTGACCCCTGCACTGTGTTGGGCAGGTCTGGCTACAGTCAGAGACAGCCCTCCCGACTGCATGTGGAATGCCAAGGCAGTAATAAATCAGATGGACTGGCGAATGTGGGAAACGGACCAGGAGATGGTGGGGCAAACTTCCCAAAGCAAAGCAAGATGTCGATGTGGAGGATCAGATGAGGTGACGATTTTCTTGGATTGTTTTTTAGATTTTATGTCTGGATCTCGTCTGGAACATGTACCAAATGGATTCAGGCCCAAATATCTGGCATTCCTTTTATAACTCCAGCCCCGTGTCTGTCCCATTGTCACGGAAGTGGGAACCTCATTTCTAGCACTGATTTCAGGTTATGACTGAATCTCCTCCATCATCTGAGTTCCTCCAGCATAGATAACGACACATGGAGTCATCACACAGGCACCAGGAACCCTAAAGATTCACAGGAGACCTATACTGAGCATCATTGCTCTGCGTTGACCAGTTGTTCCTCCGACTGATGGCCAGAGAGCTCCCTGAATGAACTGGGATGAGTGGTCAAGGCAAAAGAGATCCCTTTCTGGTATAAAGGATGGTCCACAAGACCCCTGGTGGCTCAACAGCTGAGGGCAAATGGAACTCCCTGAAAGGAGTGTCTAGTACATTTCCATTCTTCTGCTGGAAGACTCAGACATTAAAGACATATGTGCCACTGGCAAGATTATCAGTGAATCCAATAAAAGACCCTGTTCCTCTGAGAACTGATCTTAAGTTCAGTGCTACTGATTCATGATTAGGGCTGTGGCCTGGTTCTCCAAGAAAACCAGGATTATGCTTATTTAAGCAAAGCTGACTTGCAAGTCACAGCTTCCAATGTATCCTTGGCATCCTTGGTCATTCTTCAGGATATAAACCACAGGAAGATTTATCTTTGGGCCAGAAGATTCTGAGAAGGTAACAGGGAAGCCTGGGGATTCCGATCTGCACCTGAATTCCACTCTGTGACCTATCACCTGGGTAATCATGGCAATTATTTAATCTCTCTAAGCCTTTTCCCTCATTTGGAAGATGAGATTAATGCCTACCTCATGGAGTTGAGGATTAAATGAACAATGTGAATAAAAGCACTTTTTACATAGTAAATACTCTGCAAATATTATTTATGACTGCAGTTACGGCCAGTCCCAAATGTTACAAAAGGCTAACAAAAAGTGTGTATCAAGCAAAAACTCTGTGCTAAGAAGCATAGCCCAATTTCATAATTATTAGCAGCTTTAGCTGTCAATGTCAAAGTGTGCTTAGTCTCTAAATGCTTTTATCAACATAACATTTAGAAGGCTGAAGACAGGAGAGGAACAAGGAGGGGTGTGGACAGCACTTTCTTTGGTGGTCTCGGCCATTCTCTAGTGGCGGGTTGGATGCCTCCAGGTGGAGCCATCCTGCCCTTACGATGCTTGACTCAGCTCATGCTTGCTCTGGCCTGCCTACCTGGCCAATTTTCAATCTGGACTTTGAAGTGACTCCCTTCAAAGACAGGTTCAAGGAACCTCCCTTTTGAAGACTGTTATCTGTCTGCCATTGAACACACTATCTGGATGCTTTATCCTGATGCCTCCAGAGATCAGTTCTGCTGGGTTCTGGAGCTCTAGGCAGAGTTGATAACTCTCTCGTATTTCAAAGGGAAAGAGAACCTTTCATAAAACACCCTCAGATTTAGAAATAGGTGGATTCACAAAAATGGAATAAAGATTTTACTTCGATGAAATCCTTAACACATTCAACACTGTCCTTGGAAACAACATCCTCTTGTGTTCACTCTCATGGTGTCTTTTTGCTCTAAGTCTCCTATGTATTTGATCAAAAAGAATTCTAAATGTTAGTAATTAGTTTTTTGGAGTAAACAATGCAGTTTTCAAGAGGGAGAGTTGATATTAAATATATAAGTAGAAAACAGAGATGTATCCTGGGAATGGATCAGAAACATCTTTCTTAATGGGAAAAAGAATGTCTTGGAGAAAATCTCTGGGTTTTCCCATCAAATTGTCACCCTGGCCAAGATAATTCAACTGGGGTAATAAATAAAGCTGGAACAACTGAATAGCCACAGACAAGGAAATGAATTTAGACCCCCTCTCAAATTAACTAAAAACGGACCACAGATTTAAATATAGAGCAAAAGTGATAACATTCTTAGAAGAAAACACTAGATTAGGCAACAATTTCACAGGTATGATACCAAAACCACCAATGATAAGAGAAGATCAATAGCTGGACTTCATTGAAGATAAAAATGTTCATGCTTCAATGCACAGCATTAATAAAGTGAAAAAAGAGTCCCTACACTGGAAGAACATGTTTGCAAACCAATTTATCTGATAAGGAACTTGTATCTAGAATATATAAAGAATTGTTACAATTCAGTACTAAAAAGAAAACCCAGTTAAAAATAGGTAAAGTAGCTGAAAATACTTTTTTTTAAAAAGAAGGTATACAAATGGCCAGTAAGTTATGAAAAGATATTCAATATGTTTTGGTATTGGAGAATAAAAACAAAAACCACAATAAAATGCTACCTTCAAACCCACCAGAATGACTATAATTAAAAAGACAAGTATTGGCAAGGATGCAGAGCAATCAGAACGTTTACATGTTGCCAGTAGGAATGCAAAATGATGTAGACCCATAGGAAAACAGTTCACAGTTTCTCAAAATGCTAAGCATAGAGCTACCATATGACTAATAAGAGAATGGAAAATCACATAAAAGTTGACAAATGTCCACAGAAGTATTGTTCACAAAAGTATGAATACCTCAAACAGCCTTCAACTGATGGATATATAAACAAAATTGGGGTATCCATGTGATGGAATAGTATTCAACAGTAAAAAGGAATGATATACTGAAAAATGCTAAAACGCGGATAAACCTTGAAAATGGTATGCTAAATGAAAGATATCAGACACAAAAAGACACATATCTTATGACTCTACTTAGAGGAACTATCCAGAATAGTGAAACCCATAGAGGTAAAAGGTATATTAGTGGTTGTCTACAGTTTTGGTAGGGATCATAGAGGTGGGGAGGGAATGTGGGGTGATATCTAATGGGTTTGTTTCTAGGAGGATGGCAATGTTATAAAAGTAAATTCTGGTGATGACTGCAAAACACTATAAATTCACTAAAAGACAATGAAGTATATATGTCAGACAGATAAACAATTATACAACGTAAGTGATATTTCGAAAATGCTGTTCAAAAAATGTCCAGCACCCAAAGTCAAAATTTTCTTAAAAACGTTTTTTTCCTAACAAATTAAAGTACATAACAGAGCAGGGATTCTCAAAAACACTGACAAATTTAAATCAGGAAAACAACAACCCACCACTCAAAACCTGGTTCCCATACAGTGAGATTATTTACTATCCTTGAATAGGGCTTGCTTCATTTCCAACCCAGTGCTTTGATCTGATAAAATCAAACCAGCTCCCAGCATGCTTGTGTCTTGTAGGTGGGCTCAACCAGCATCCCCATGTGGTTTGGGGGAGGCAGACAAGGAGAGCCATGGCAAATTCTTGGCAGCCTCATGCTCAAGAAATGGCCAAGATAAGAATAATTCTGACTGTTCTGGGTAGAAGTAAAAGTCCCTGTAGTCTACTCTGGGAGCACTGGAGATTCAGAAGTATTCAAAAGCACAAATGTTCCTTTCATGCAAGATATAAGCTGTTCAGTTAATTCTTCTAGTTTCCCTTCTCTCTCTGAACATCAGTACATAACAACTTCTAAAATGGGTGCCAGACAGATGATAAGCACTCTACATGTGATGCTACAAGACAATGTTATGAAACAATTATCAACCCCATTTTACAGAGAAGGAAACTGAGACCTACATGCAAATCCCTAATATCATAGGTTCATAATCTACTGTCAGTGCATTACCATCCTGATTTCCTGTGGGTAAATTCTTATTGACACCCACCTGTTCATTTCTTTAACCATTTTTTAACTCAAAGTCTAACCTTGAATTCTCTTCATGCCCTATGACAACAGACATGTGTCAACATCAAGTTTCTCTATCAGTAGATACCTTACCAGGATCAGACTAACCCCACGAATGTGAGAATCATTCAATAACTTGGGTGTCAATCAAGTCCTAGTGGGTCTTTTTTTCCATTCACCCCAAATACATGCACCACAGTGGCTATAGCAAGAGCATATACTTTTCCTGTCTTTGCATTTTTTTTCGCTTCTCCCCCTAGCCATTCATTTTGAAAATACTGAAACACAGAAAAGTTGAAAGAACTTTCAATCTTTGATTGTAATGCAATCAGCCCCATTCTTTCCTCTAGGCCCAATTATTGATAACATTTCTCCTCTTTATTAGCTTTTTATTTACTGACATATAAATCCTACACCATAAAGTTCACACTTCAAAGGGGGCAGTTCAGTAGTCTTTGGTATATTCACAAAACTTTGCAAGAATCACCATGATCTGATTTTAGAACATTTTCATCACCTCCAAAAGAAGCTCTGTATTCTTTAGAAGTCATTCCCCAGCCTGTCTCCCCTCAGCCCCAGGCCACCACTAATCTACTTCATGTCTAGATATTTCATTGAAATGGAATCATACAATCTGTGAACTTTTATGCCTGCCTTCTTTCCTTTTGATGATATTTTCCAGAGTCATCCATGCTGTGACCAATATTAGTACTTCTTGGTATCAAAGAGAATCCATTGTATGGATATACCGCAATATGTGTGACATTTAGGGAGTTTTCATCTGGGGGCTATTTCTGAATCCTGCTACACACATCATGTACAAGTTTTTGTGAGAACATGTTTTAGTTCTCTTGGGGCTCTACCTAGGAATGGAACTGCTGAGATCTATGGTAACTCTATGGAGTTACTTAATTTTTTGAAGAACTGAGCATACTTCTCTATCTTCAATTTAATACTGCCAATATGACAGGCAAGTGCTTATATAAAACAGCAGCCTACCAGATGTTTACAGATGTTCTCAATTAAAATAACACAAACAGCTTCATGCTACACACAAAAATATGCTGGAAATGATTTTCATTCACTGAAACCAATAAGCTCTAATATGGTTTTAATAATAGTGACACAGGTTTGTGTCACAGCCTGATAACTTTTGAATTCTCAAAAAAGGGGGGTGCGTTCTAGGGGGATAGGAGATAGTAATTGGCTTCAGCAATCAATAGCACATATATAGTGCATCACATTAGGTGATGATCTGCAATTATTTTACAAACTCTATGTGAATAGCATCATTGTAAAGAGTCAACCATTGTAAAATTCTATTCTGTATTATTGTACTTGTGGGGTAACAGAAGCATTGCTCTGAGATAACAGACATTCCAATGCACTTACATCTCCTGTGTTAAATATAATTTATTGATTTGCTGTAAAACCCAGTCACATGCTCGTCAGCCATGGCTGTCATCTGCTGGAAGAGCCAGCGCGTGTTCAGCCCCCCATTTCGCTCTCAGGACCATAAGCCCTTTTGGAAGGGTGTTTCCTTCTTTCTTTTAAAAAAAGATTTATTTTTACTTATTTATGCATACAAGAACTGGGGTGTAGGCCGGGGTGCCATGGGTGAGAAGATTAACCAGAATGGGGAGCAGAACATGTGGATCTACTGAAATACGCTCCTGAGGGGAGCAGCGGGCGAGACAGGAGAGGTCTGCTGCACCATGTGGGAAGCTCCCTGGCGGGGGATGGAACTCAGGTCGCAGAGGTGATAGTATGATAGTGATGAGACTTAACCTCTACGCCATCAGGCAGGTCTGGAAAGGTGTTTCTAGAAGACGGTGGGAAGAGCAGCCTCAGTGGAGGTTTGTGGGATGGGCTCTGAGCAGCTGTGAAAATGTCTGCAATTCTCCCCATTCCACAGACTTCCAGTTCTGATTCATGGACTTCCATTTCTATTAGCAGGCCTGAAAGGGCTCTGTTGTTTAATTCTGTTTGTGTTCAGGGCTGCCCTGTCTTCAGCTGTCATCTCTGCTGATGGTAGTTCTGGGTCTCTAAGAAGCACCATGTGAAGGCTGTGGAGAGGATCTTGGGGCCCAGTTGAGATGCTCACACAGTCTGTGACCTATTCAGCCAGATGGGTGTGCGCCCCAAACTACCCTATTAAACAGGCTGCACCTTAGCTGAAGCATGCTCTGCTGGCAGTTTGACCTCGCCGCTGAAACCAACCCAACAATTTGGGCTGCAACCATTTCCTTGTAGCTACTGCAGACTCCCCACGCAGAACAATGTGAGCTGGTGTATAAACAGCAAAATCAATCCCGGGAAGGAAGCCGAGGTCCAGGCCACAGAGGAGGTGCCATTTTGTGCTCGCAGTTCTCAGCCTCAAGTCTGGGCATCCGGCTAGGGATTGTGCTTAATACTGTGCTGGCGGTGAAGCCAGGTGCTCCTGCCAGCTCACGCAGATCAAAGGCATCATGGCAGGTTTGAACAGAAAGGTGTAATAAGAACAAGCGTGGCTTTGTTTGGCCAGATCTTTTGGAAAGCCTGTCCCCATGCCGCAGGAGGAGACAGATCTGCCAGAGAGCGTGGGGCTTAGGCAATGCGCATGTCTGGGGAGTTTCTGAACCACCCCGGGATCCCCACACCAAGGGCACTGACCTGGTCCACTTGGTAGTGCCTACAGCAGGGGGCAAGCCCGGCAGGGCAGTGCTTCTCCACCTGGGGCATGTGTGGAATACAGGGTCACAAGAGCGAAGGGGTCACAGCAGGGGAGAGAACGGGGTGCCAAATGCCTTAAACACCTTGAAGTGCACCAGATGGTCCTGCACAATGAGAACCCATTCCACCCATGACGTCATATGGCTGCCTTGGAGAAATGACCCTTTTAGGACAAGAACCACACACGAGTACCACTGAAGCCCAGGCAGGTACCCAGGGCGAGGCAGGCCCCCCTGACCATGGCCTTTTGAATTGTGTTATTTGACACAGCCACACTGTGCTAGCATTTTTGTCACAAAGCGTTTCCATGATCTACCTGTATGAAGAAATCTGTATTTGCACATATCTTCCCTTGAAACACAGAACCTTCTCACCATTTTATCATTTCCCATTTTGTATAAGCTATGGATAGAGAAAATTTCAGCTTCCTCTTAACTGCAACACAAGGAAAGAAATAGCACCAATTGGAGATGAATGGCACTTGCCACTAGCATCAGAGAAGAGAGCAAGAGGGCCTGTTGGGGACTGTGGCTAACTGGAAACTGTCTAAAGTGAGCTACCAGTACTTACCTTCAACAGATTGTGGCCATGTAGGGGTGTGAGCCTGGAGTTGCCAGAACCTTCCAAGAAATGAGAGTCAAGGAAGGGAAAGTGCTTTTTATTTCCTTCAAAATTGGAAAACTAATAAGAATACCTAAGCAAAATATGTCTGAGGCCCGATGCAGCCCCTAGGTTCCTAGGTCGCTACTTCTGCCTGGGGTATAAAACCACATCTCAAAGTGCTGCCCCTGGCACCGACACTGAGCTGCTTTGATGGGGCTGGTAGTTGGACCCTGCCTTTCCAAGAGGTCAAGGGCAGGGCAAAGAAGAGCCCCACAGGACTGCAGGGGTTTCTGTCCCAGGGACCCACAGATGGGGGTGTCGGTGCTGCCCACAAGCTTTGGGTTTTATTCAGCAATTACACAGCACTAAAGGGCCAAATGTAAGTGTCCAAGTGGGTGACTATTGGTGGGGGGCAGCAGCAAGAAGGGAAGCACAGTACACCCAGAAGGCATTGCCATAGATGGGGAGGTTTCCACAAGTGGCAGTTTCTTCCTTTGCAGTCATCTGCGGCTTTTATGCAAATGTGGGTGAGGGCAGAAGGACTGGTAGAGACACAGACTAGGTTACTTAGTCACAAATTACTCCGTCCCCACAAATTCCAAGGGGGGGTGGAAGCACTCAAAGGGACAGAGAAAATGTTTGCCATTGTAAAGAGGCAAAGAAAAAAAAAAATCTGCCTTCTTACGAGGTCCCCTTCAGCTCAAGTGCAAAAGCTGGAAAGGGCATCGAGTCCCCGGGGTTCCCCCCACCCCGATCAGCCTTAACCTTCCCCTGGGCTCCATTTCCGAAGCAGCCCTGGAGGGGCACAGAAAGCTCTTTGTCCTGCACTGGCTGCCTTGGGCACTGACATTCCTGGCAGGGGACCTCCCTCAGTTCTAGGCGAGTCCGGGTGCAACTCCAGGGCGCTCCACAATTCTGTTCTTGGTACACAGCAGGGCCACCCACAGGTTTGGGGGACAGAGGCAGCAGAGGAAGCTCTGTTCTGGGCAGGCAAGGCCACAAATCCCACAAATTTAACCGCTAATGTTCCACTTGGACCTAGGGGCTACCGTAATTACTAGGTCTCAGGGGGATGTAGGTCTACAAGGCTTGTAGGGACCAAATCATCCCTCCCTGGCAGGGAAAACCCATGGCCAAGTTCATGGCCATGGGAACCAGGCCCTGTAGTCTGAATCCATACAAAAAGAAACTGTCTTTTGCAGCGAAATGCAGCTACTCACGCGCCATTGTTGGAAACACAGCTAGCCATTTCACAGAACCTTCTGAACAGCAGAATAAAGGGGTTCTAAGGCAATCCTAATTTTTTATGGTTGTGGAAGAAAATAAAGTTACTTTTCATTCAAGGCAGAAAGTGCAATGATTTCAGTCAGACAATCAAGAGCCAGGGTATGGCCCACACTAGGGCCCAAGAGGAAAGAGAGGGGAACATGAGGTGAGGAGGGGCCTTCCCAGACTGTTCAGAAACAACCCAAAGGACCCTGTGCCTGGGGAGCCACACAGGGTGAGGAGCCATATCTGACCAGCCAGGAGGTCAGATGACAAAGAAGGACGAGGGTCCTGGCAGTCACGGCACCACAGACAACCAGAGAAAGAACAGGGCGGGCTTTGAAGGCCTGAACCCCAGAAACACAAAACATGGAGCAGATATAGTTTGAGAGACCATCAAAGAACAGTCCTCCCCAAGTATTCAGGGCAGACGGGTCACTTGGGCAGGTGGCTTATTTTGAGCTGAGGCCAACTGAGACCCTTCAGGTTCATAAGAAACGTTACCACTCCCGTAAGTACCAAGATGAACAAAACTTGGGGGCATTACCTAGAATTAGGATTTTGACCAGAAATAACCTTCCTGTCAGAGAAACCATTTAGTTGGCAGAGCAAATATCTAGTTGAGGAGCATCTGTCTTCATCCTGTAAGTCACCCTGTCCTCATCATGCCAGTCTCTCCTCTCTCCTTAGAGCCCCGGGCCCTATCCCACTCTTTAGTTCAGGAGATATACCCTAATTTTGCCCCACTCGCTATAGAATTCACACCTATGTGGATTCTTTAGCCACATGTAATTCAATTTGTTCTTTTCTCCTACTGATCTGATGTTAATTTGATAGCTTGACAAGTGCAAGAAGAGCCCAGAGGGCTGGGAGAAATTTCCTCTCTGCCCCTATCCCATAACACTAGTGGAAACACAAATTGGCACTGTCCACAGTGCCATGCTGAAGTTCTAGAAGCATCCTGGCCACATCTTCATGAGCAGAACCAAAGTTAGGTTAGAAGGAGAACCAGAGAGTATTCACTGAGAAAAATGCCTTGTTGTCATCTGAATTAGAGCCGGGCCACTTCAGCAGCAACTCCCAGGTGCGTCCAGATGCCTCACAGTGATCCCTGTGTCCTCCAGAGTCCACTGGACCAGTGTCTAGGGCTGAGGTGGAGGCTGAACAGTAGCAGATCCGAATGTGGATGGTCTCCAGGGAGTAGCACAGAGGTGGAGGAGAAGCCCGCACCCGAACCTGCCAGCAGGGCAGGACCCAGGCTACACCTGCTCGGGAAACAGAGGGATGGAGGAGACCAGTTTAGATCTGAACGCTGTGAAAATAGCAACAGCATGCTGGCCACAAAGCTCCAGAAAATAAAGAGATCTTAATGTCGGCTTCAGGCCTGGCCGCAGGATAAGGCAGAGGTCTAACATTTCCTTCAGGCCTAGCCATTCGGCAATAGCTGAGGAAGTATTGGATTTTTAATGGAAGGTTTTATTGTTTAAATGAAAGCACCTCCTGGGTAACAATAACACTTGGAGGAAAGACAATTGCAAAAATAGATTTAAAAAGACATATCCACCCACAGAAACATATATTAGCAGGAGAAGCAGAGCTCCTATGGACCGCCTCTGGACATGCTTTGCCTCTGCTTGGTGACCCAATGAAGAGGCCATCAACACTCTGTCCCAGTGGCGAGGAGAATGGTCCATGGGCAGGAGGGGGCAGTGGACCCCTCTTGGAAAGGTAAGTCCTAGAAGAAGCCAGTACGTGAGCCTGCCAGCGGGGCGAGACTTAAGCTGTATCTGCTCAGGAGACTGAGGGATGGAGGAGACCAGTTTGGATCTGAACGCTGTGAAAATAGCAACAACATGCTGGCCACAAAGCTCCAGAAAGATAAAGAGATCTTAATGTTGGCTGTCCCTGAACTCCCACTTATTCCTCCCTGACAACTTGGTGGGCACCAAAAGGAATTTCGAAAGTTGGAAGCCATTCTCTTTGGAGCACAGACAGAGTGCCCTACTATCCGGAGGGGAAATATTCCAAAGTAGTGTTTAAGATAAATACTTGCATCAGGGTGATTCAAGTGCATTGTCTCCAGCGATGGTGTGCCTCATTATTTCCAGCTCTGAGTTATGTTATGACCTATGTGGCTTTAAATTCTGAACTCAAGCCATTTATCAAAGACCATGAAATCCCCAAGGCCAACTACTTATTATCAGATAATCCAATGGAAAGTTTAATGGAGGCTACAGGTGTCAAGCAAAGGCCCCTGCATCTTAATCTGGCTAATTCTCATTTCATTGAAGACATTTCTCAATGTGCCCATGCTGCCTGTTTCATAAAGCAGCCACTGGAACTGCGTGAATGATAATTACCTTCTCACAGGAATGAGCGATGAGCGTACCCTCTCACCGGGGCCTGGCAGGGATGGGAGAAGAGGACCCAGCCAATTTCTGCTGGGAGCTCTTGGTCCCTTCTCCAGGGACCACCTGTAATCAAACCATGTTTTTCTAAGTGTTTCACCAGTTGATCTTTAAGTTTGAATTAAAAGGCCTTCTCCAGAGCTGAGCTCACACTATGAGTAATTTTCCAGCATGCGCAAGGTGAAATCTCAAGGCAGGAGGTATTTGGAATTACTTCCTCGGCTGCTCAGGTGCTGGCTTTTTCCGAACTCACCAAACCTTGTCAGCTAAATCTTGTCTGTTGCTTTCTTCTGAGCTTCAATAGTACATTTTCCAGCTTTGGATTCATCCACGATTGTATTATGTAATCTTACAGTAATCCCCCAAAGGCCTGAATGATGTGTAGTAATCCTCATTATTTTTCTTCTTTTGAGCTCAAATTTGGGCTGAGCACAGACACAGAATAAATCTTTGGCAAGGTTTCCCTTCCCTAGTCTCCACCTCTAATTCCTGAACCTTCATTTTTATTTATCAATTATGCTGACTCGCACACTTAATAGATTAACAGAACTGAGTTAAGGAGACTTCGCCCTTCTTGGATTGTTGTAAGAGTCAAGACTTGTCTCCCCTCAGCTGAAGCAATGAAGAAATGTATGCTCAGAATAAAAGAGGAAGAAAAACCAGGTTGGGGCCTCCCTAGTGGAGCAACGGGTTAAGAGCCGCACTCTGCAGCTATCCAGAGCCACTGCAGCATGAATTCGATCCCCTGCCAGGGAGCTTCCCACATGGCACCGCAGACTTCTCCTGCCTCGCCCACTGCTCCCCTCAGCAGTGTATTTCAGTCTATCTGCCTGTTCTGCTCCCTACTCTGTCTCTGGTGAATCCTCTCGCCACCTCACACCTCTGGCCTACATCCCAGTTTGTACGTATAAAAAAATAAATCTTTAAAAAAAAATAGAAAAACTGGGTTGGTTGGGAATACCTGGCCAGAGGCAGTTCTAGAAAGCATTACAAATATCTGAAGGTAACACTTTTCCTCAGTGGAGCCAGGATAACCCCAGAACCTTGGCTGGCCCTGGATGTCAGTCCTTCCAGGTGGGACCCCTATCCGCAGAGCAGTCAGGGTAGGAGGCCCAGCTTCTCCCCTGCAGCCACCACCCCCCACCCCCCACCCTCATCTTTCCACCTCAAGACAGGGGTGACGTTCGAGAGTTGATTGTGAATCCATCATGAGCTTTGGAAGCCTGGGGGAGATGAAAACATCTCCCCTATGGAAGGAACACTTTGGTATTCCTAGATCAATATATCAAGACAGGCAGGGAGGTTATAAGCTCTCCCAGTAAGTCTGCTTCCTTCTTAATCGAAAACATATTGGTGGGACACAGAGGCTCCATAGGCTGGACCCCTCCCTACTTATTCTAGAAAGCCTTGGGCTACGTCAGGAAGTGCTGGACTCAGAGTCACACAGCTGGATTCTCTGGCTGTGTACCTGGACGAGTCACCTCACCACTCCCACCCAGCCCATTTCCTGGCCAGCCGCTGCCCCCCAAGTAGGACTGACTCAGGCTGACACAGATGGAGCGTCTGCCAGACAACAACCCAGGACTTTACGTCACTCCGCCTTCGCAACAGCTCTGTGCAGACACTGCTAGTCACATTTCAGGGTCTATGTGGAGGCAGTGCACACCAAGCTCTCACAGGTTGGGGGGGCAGCTCAGGTACTGCCCTGTTGGAGTTAACTTCCCAGCCCCACTGCCTAATTTTGTTTCTTACTCAGGGCCTTCCTGGTGGCACAGTCAGAGTAGGTTAAGTCTCAGCACTAGGAAGCTATCTGCAGCCACTGCAGCACAAGTTCAATCCCTGGCCGGGGAGATTCCCACATGGCGCAGCAGACCTCTCCTGCCTCGCCTGCTGCTCCCCTCAGCAGGGTATTTCCGTTGATCTGCCTGTTCTGCTCCCCACTCTGTCTCTGGGTGAATCTTTTCGCCACCCCCCCACCTCTCTGGCCTACACCCCAGCTTGTATGCATGAATAATCTTTACAAAAATTAAAAAATAAAAAGCTACTTCACCGTGAAGGAGACCACCAACAAAATGAAAAGGCAATCTATGGAATGAGAAAATATTTGCAAATTGTATAGGTGACAAAGGATTGATATCCAAAATATAAAAAGAACTCATCCAACTCAATAACAATAAAATAAGCTAATTTAAAAAAATGGGCAGAGGAATAGGCATGTCTCCAAAGAAGAAATACAGATGGGCAACAGGTACACGGAAAGATGTTCACCATCACTCAGTATACAAAAATGCAATCAAAACCACAATGAGATAGCACCTCACAGCTGTTAAAATGGCTACTAGCATCACAGTAAAGAGAAACAAGAGCTGGAGAGGATGTGGAGAAAAGGGAACCTCCCTATACTGATGATAGGAATGTAACCAGGTGCATCCATTATAAATGACAGTTTGGAGAGTCCCTAAAACATTAATAGACATACCATATGATGTGATTATGTCACTTCTGAGTATTTTTCTGAAGAATATGAAAACACTAATTCAAAAAGATATCTATGGTTACTGCAGCATTACTTACTGTGGCCAAGAAACAACTTAAAGTCTACCTATAGATACATGGATTAAAAAATGTGATCTATACAGACATTCATGGACTACTACGCGGTCATGAAAAAGAATGAAAGCTTGCCACATGTAGCCAGATGGATGGATCTTCAGGCATCATGCTAAATGAGATGAGCTAGACAGAGAAAGCCAATCATCCTATGTGAAAGAAACAAAATGAACAAACACACACCATGGCGATGCCTTTGCGAGGACAGGCCGGGCCCAAGCCCAGACCCCAAGTTCGAGGCCTGAGATGGAGGTGAGCCTGGTGAGGGAGGGACAACGCGGAGCAAGGAGGCCCATGCGTGTCCCCCCGGCTTTCACACGCAGGCTGCGCGGAGAAGGGCTTCTTGGCCAGCACGGTGACTGTCTCGATTGCTTTTTCCAAGATGAAAACCTCTTGGGGGCTCTACTTTATCTCAAACGCAAGCTTATCTTGGCAATTAGAGCTATGGCAAAGAAAGCTGCAGCAGCCCATGCAGCCGCCCCGGGGGCTCCCACCAATCCTCCTGTGATCCCTGGCCCTGCCTCTCTGGGAACCCTTCCATTTAATCAGCAGCTTGGCCAAGGCCGAGGAACGGGGCCATCCCGGCTGCTCCCCAGGCGCCCCCTCGACAGCCCCAGCGCAGCTGTTTGGTCCTGTTTAATTTTGTAACCATGGGGCACAGGAGACAATAGAAAATATCTGGAATATTATGAAAACTACCAAGAGAAAAGCAGAGGGAACTTGAGGGAGGAAATATTAAGTTAAATTAGCTTTATCCAAAAACCCAAACCAAACTAATTTTCATGGACTAAAACCCTGGAATGCAGCAGGACCAGGCAAGAACCACGGCTGTAGAAGCTGCACCTTTCACACCTTGAGGGGGGAGAGACTGCATGAGGCAGGACGCCAGGAGGATCTCAGGGGGAAATGGATGGGAGAAATGGGATTCAGGACCATTCAAATAGGACCAGGATCCTGTTTGCCAGAGAAGTCACACCTACGGGGTGCTTTGGAGGAAGCAGGGATCTGGCGCCCAGGGGACCATGTGCTGCCCGCCAACCTTCTCGTATAACTGCTGGGCTTTCCAAAGCTGCAGCTCACCTGAGCAGGCAAGGGGAGGTCTCCTCACGCCTCCTAAGCTATGTACACGAGTAAGCACGGAGGGCCGGGACCAGAATTGAGTCCTCCTGGACCTCTCTAGTGGCGCAACAGGTTAAACTGAAGCACTATGAAGCTATCCACAGCCACTGCAGCACTAGTTCAATTCCCGGGCAGGAAGCGTCCCACATGGCGCAGCAGACCTCTCCTGTCTCACCCGCTGCTCCCCTCAGCAGTGTATTTCAGTCAATCTGCCTGCTCTGCTTCCTACTCTGTCTCTGGTGAATCCTCTAACCCCCCGGCCCCACACCTCTGGCCTGCACCCCAGCTTGTATGCATAAATAAATAAATCTTAAAAAAAAAAAAAAGAATTGAGTCCTCCTGCGTCTCAGAACCACCAAGGCTAGGGTCAGTGGTTCTCAAACTTGAGATGGCATCAGATTCCCCAGAAAGCTGGTGGAAACGCACATTGCAGAGATTTGGACAGATGCAGAAGGGCTTGGATGGGGCAAGGCTGTGCACGGCTAACACCCTCCCAGCGGTGCTGGTTCTGTGGTCTGGGATAACCATTAATTCAGCCAGTAGCTCTGAGTAGCTCCTGGCCCAAACAGCACCCCTCTGACACTGCTGGGCAGGGCCACTGAGGCCAGAACAATGCAGCCAGTGCGAGGGAGCAACTCCTGCGTTCTGGGCCTCACCTGGTCATGCAGTTTCCTTCCCACCCAAGTATGAACTCCCGTCCTCCTCCGCTTACAGACGAGGAAGCTGAAGTCAGAAGAGCAGCGGCTGCCCAGGGCCAGAGCAGGAACAGAGCTCGCCTTCGAACTGGGCGGGGGACCCAGGGGCTGCAGGGAAACCCCCACTCCCTCCTGCTGCTTAGCGACCACTGCCGGGCTCACGAGCATCTGAACTCGTGCGAGGTGGCAGGACATTTGGAGAAAGTCTGATGGTCTGGATGAGAGTCGCTGTCCTGATCATCATGAATGTCCGCAGGGACAGACTCGACCACACACTCAAAACAAGAGAACGTGGGAAGGAGCTTGGAGACCCAAGTTGTCACCGCCTTTTGGACTTTGTCCAAAAATGACGTTTATGCAGTAATGATGATGGAGACACTGAGCGTGCCGCTCTGAACTACCTACAATAAGAAAACCAGGGCGCCCAGCCACCGTCATGTAAGGCAGCGGGCCCCAGGCCGAGCGCCAGCACCCTCCAGCTCCCCCTGACCTGTGACTCTCCTCCCTGGATTCAGATGATTCCTAAGGCAACCCCAGGTTTCCAGGTGCGTGCTGATCCAAGAAACTGCTATAACCCAGCTCTGCAGAGTTCTTTAAGTCCTTATTGTATATAAAATAGCACCTTCCTGCCATGCTGACTTGACCACCCACCCCAGAACCAAATTGAACACGGGCCTATTGTGGGAGGGGACTCTGTGCCTGGACCCCAGGGCCCCAGTTTGAACACCCCACCTCTCTCCTCTCGGCAGACATGACAGGGGTCACTCCAGGGGCTCCTGGAGCCACCGGGCTCCCTCCAGGGCAGGCCCCCACAACTCTGCCCCTTTCTTTTTCCTCTTTTCCACTGTAGGGTAAGTGACGTGAATCAGGCTTTTTTATGTCCTCCTGCCGCTGATCGCTTCAGATACTGCTCATGTTCTGGTGCTCCTCCTAGGTGGCAGGATGTCCGGGGTCGAGAGGCGTGGGCACGGGGCACACACACCTCTGATCAGACACCTGGGCCTGGAGAGCAGGGGCACATGTATGTGTAAGTGCAGACACCTGTGCCGAGGGTGAGGGCTAAAAGGGTGACGTCACTCTGAGGCGAGACAACACAAGACTGAGAGGGAGGGTGCCAGAGGAGAGAGAGCAAAGACTGTAAAGGGGTAAGGGGCTCAGTTGCCTCAGGGCCCCCTGCTCCCCTGCCTGCCTTCCACTACAACCACCTACCTCAGCCCACACCCTGGAGTTGACCGTTCACTGTACACATCCATCCCTGCCTCTGAGAGGTCAGCCTTATGAGGACAGTCACCTCTGGGGTTCATGTCCTCAGTGCTGGAGCAGCACCTGGCACACAGTAGGCACTCAACCAAGACTGACTGCACATGAATGATAAAAAAGTTCAAGAGAAAATCGTCTGAAAATATACAGCTGATGAAGACAAAGAAGAAAATTCTGGGTAAAAATAACGATGGGCAAGTAAGTACTTGCAGGAAGACGAAGGTGAGTGACACAGATGTACCAGGATGAGGCAGGACTTAAACCCTCAAGCCTTGCAGTAAGCCAGTCACTGATGGTATCCTGCAGACGAAATATATAGCCTTTGGGGGCCTCAGTTTCCCCATACCTACTAACAACAAAAAATACTGTACCGAAAACGTTATTGAAAGTCCAGCCTAGTTAAGAGACCGAAATTGAATTATTGTGGGTCAAATCCTGGTTCCAACCCTTACAAACCAGGTGGTTTGGCGCAAGTCATCTCCCACCCAACCCCTGCCTTCCAGAGGGTCAGAAACTCCCTTCTTTATAATGCGGTTTTCCTTCAAGGAGCATGCAGACTGTGACAGCACTTCTCTTAGGGGTGTGAGGATTAAATGAATTAAAAACATGAAGTGTCTGCCACAGAAGCTCCTAACACAAGGCAGCTGCGCTGGGTTCAGCTCCGGCACCACCCACGAAGGCGGACGGGAGCAGCACCGAAGGCCGGGCTTTCCCCATCTGTCAAATGGAGACGGGGCAAGGGCGCGGCGAAGGGCTGCTAAACTTTCCAAGACTGAGTTCACGGAAGGGCTGGATCCTGGCACGACGCCCAGACTGTCAGGATGCTGCCGGCACCTGCCCCGGTCTGCACGTCTGTGTCCCCCAAGCTCACGCGCAGAGGCCCTGACCTCCCGTGGGACAGTGCTGGGAAGTGGGCCTTTGGGAGGCAACTAGACGTGGATGAGGTCATGAGGGTAGAGCCCCCTGAATGGGAATGTTGTGCTCAGTAGAGAAACCAGGGCTTTCTCTCAGCACGTGAGGACATTCTGTAGTAGGAGCCGCCTCACCAAGCGCTGAAGAAGTCAGCATCATGATCTGGGTCTTCTCAGTCTCCAGAAAGGTGAGAAATACATGTCTGTTTAAGCTTCCCAGCAAGTGATATGTTATTAAACCAGTCCAAGATGATGAAGACTGTGCCCTGGACCCATAGGTGGAAGGGGGTGTGAGAGCAAGAAGAGGCTACCCTTCCAGGAAGGACAACTCTCCAGCACCGGAGGGAGCCCTAGAAGGTTCTAGAACCACAGAGATTGACAAGCTGCCCACATGAGAACATCTACTCGGTCATTGGGTTTCTTGACCTGCCTAGTGCTACGGGAGCAAGGGCCAGGGAACCGGGAGGGAACAGGGCTATTGTGGGCAGGAGGAGAGCCGACAATACGTCACCTGTATGTCATCAACTATCAGTGAAATCAGATAGGCGTGCCCCACCCTAGGACCGCCTCTGTCCCTCTCCAATGAAGGAGGAGGGGGTCTTCAGGCTAAAGCAGTTGCTGGGTGTCTGTCTTCCTCGCAATCACAGCAAAGTCAGAGCACACCAAGGCCAAAGCTCTCAGCCCGCAGGGTCATGGAGAATCTGTTCCACTCATGCTGAAGTCAAAAGAGGCCAGGGTGGGTGGTCCAGGTGGTACTGGACTCCTCTCTTTGGAGGAGACACATGGAGAGTCCAGGCTCCCCGGAGTCCAGGACTGGCTCAGGGCCCTTGATCGGAAGCTACTGACCACACGCGTCTCGGGGTTCCCAAGGAGCAGCTATCTTTGTGCCTCATTTTCCTCCGTAGCCCTAAGTAATTACAACAATGGAAGGGGTATACCCCGAGATCACAGAAATGCACTCCATTCTCTTCCATGTCCCAGCACTCACAGACTTGTGCCTCCCAGTCTGTACACACGCTACATGTTTCCAAGTGTGTGCATACACCAAGGTGTGTGTGTGTGCTGAGGTGTGTACCAAGGTGCATGCACACACACATTTACATTTTTATTCACCCTGGTCCATATCTTCCAGTCACAGGACCAAGATGAATAGCTGCAACCTCCCCAGGTGCTCGGTTTTGCTCTCTTCTGATGTCTGCAGGCAAGGCTGCTCCCACAGTGGTATTTGAGAAGATACTCTCCAACATCCAGATACAACTTAGTTACCTTTTTTTGAGAAAATACTCTCCCCCTACATTTAAAGTGGTGGGGGTGAGAAAAGAAACTAGTTTACTGAAGTGCGTATTTCTTAGTTTTCCCTTCAATTCTATGAGCCAAAAAATCCAAGCCAAATGTATGGGGAGCCAGGCCGTGGCAAAGACAGAATGTGAGTTTCCTAACTCTCGACGGCATGGCCTATTTTATCGTCTGATGAGGAAGGTGTTTACCCAAACAGTCTGACTCCTGACTGCTAGATGCATATTTGATCCCCTAAATTGAAGCCTTTCACAAAGCCTCTCAAAAATCACAGAGCATAGTTATAAACACCAATAGAACTTCTGACAAACAGATGAATTTTCTAAAGCCCTCAGGTTGTCTGGCTCGAGAGAACTGATACGCCACTGAAGGTTAAGCCTTCTCCTTTGTAAGCTGATCCTCGGCAGGCCCGCAGCATGGCGTGTGGGTAAGTCTGGACCTGAAGCGACGTGAGGCAGGGGCCCCAGGTGAGGGGACTGATACATCAGAACTTACTCAGAGGAGGAGGCTGGCATGGGCTTGCACTGCGCGGGTCCACTTACATGTGTCTTTCTAAAATAGTTTTAAATACAGTTTTCCCTCCACACCCTCAGGTTCCACATCCACAGATTTGACCAACTTCAGGTAGCAGGCTGGACCTGAGGATTTGGAACCAGGGCTGACCATCCAAGGCTGAGCGTCTGCAGGTCCTGTGAAGTCCTAGAGTGGGGGGGGGATCCTGAAGCCAACCCCCCAAGATATCCAGGGACAACTATAGTTGTGTTTTGGAGAACTCAGGGCACAGCCCCCTCTTGCAAGAGCTGGACCCTGAGATTTGAAAGCAGCTGTTTAAAATCTCCTAGCATTGACAGATGTGTGTGCTATGGCTTATTTTCCCATTTTGTGGAGTCAGAACAAAATACAAAAATAAATTGGAAGCTGGAATGACAAAATGATAGAGATGGAATAAAGATAAGGGATATCCAGGGGTGAGGGAAAGAGAAGGGAGGGGAGGACCCTTCAGGGGCAACTGAGGGAGCTTCTTGGGGGGTCCAGACCAGTTCTATTCCTGCCAGTCATGATGTTTGGAAAAATCCATACTTGTGATAAAACGTCATAACATTTATGTAAAAACACACCCCAGAAAGAGTGTGTTATGCAAAAGCCAGTGAAACCTGAGCAGGACCCAGAGTCAGCTGGTTACGTGGAGCCATTCCACCTCCCAGCCTCGGAAACACACTGGAGGTCCATGATGCCATGGCTGGAGGATGTCAGGGAGGGGCACGAGGGTTCCAGGAGAAAGCTATGAGGAGAGCAAGTCCGATAGAGCTGGAGATAGGAGAGATAGAACTGGGGCGGGGGGCGGGGCGGGGGGGAATGGCCAGTGAGGGGAACGTGGGGGAGAAGGAAAGAGGACAAGGAAATATGCTTCTGGGCACTGTGCATTGGTATCAGTACTACTGATTAAATAAACGCATTAATCAGAAAGCAGAGAGCCTGGTGGCCAGGCTGGTGGCAGAGACCACACTCAGAGAGTATCATCCTGTACCCCTTTGAGGACACTTGGTGAGGACCACCGTGAGAAAGACTAAACTAGCAAGCTCTGTCTCGTGACAGCTCTGTCCCCCACAAGGCCTCTTCTTGTGATGGTGACCCAGGGGCTCAATGCCCCCACCCTGGTCCCCTTGGGGCAGCCTGGTAGGTCCTCTCTTGGTTTAATTTTTCACATCCTTATTAACCTTTCTCTAGATACCTTCTGCTATGAACAACTTCAAAACTTCCCAGGAAAACAAAACAACAATAAAAAAGAAGTTAAATCATGTCAAAGAACCAATTCACAAGAAAAAGAGGCCCCAGAAAACACAGAGCTTGCTGGTGGGCAGCTCCTCCAGCCTGGAAGCGTCATCAAGAAATCTCTCGGTCTACCACCAGGCACATGGTGATACGTCAGCTCCTTGGACTGTTAGCCTAGCTCTGAACTTACCAACAGTGTCGCAGGGTTCATCCTTGTGTACGCAGAAATCTGTCCTAAAAAAGCAAAATGACACAGTCAGGTGTTTGCAGCCCCCCAAAGAGTAGAAGAAGGAAATAATCGAAGGGTCTCCGTCAGTTGTCACCCCGGGGCAACGTCGCCATTTGAGTTGCCAGAGGACAGCAGCGAGCAGCACTGGCACAGGGAGACCACACACGACACTGGGACTGGTGGCCCCAGTTACCACAGAGAAGCCCCTCTGCATGGCTACACGATTCCATGCCCACACTCAGATGCTAAAGGGGCAAACACTCCTTCAACAGCCGAACGAGTTTTGAAAGAAGACGCTTGGCTGCTCACGCACTACAGACCAGCTCGTCGGTACTGTCACTCTGTAGAGACTTCCGGGAGCTCTTCTACTCGGGCAGCAATGACCGTGGGGGAATGACCAGGGATCATCCATATGAGGACACAGCAAAGTCAGTCCTAAAATTTCTATTCTTTCAAGTCCCCAAGGATCTCCCAAGTATGTGGTGGTAGCTGGACAAGACAGTGAAGAAGCTGGAAATCTGGCCCAGCCGTGGTCCTGCAGCTCCAAGGAGCTCACTCTGGCCTCTTGCCTCTGGCCTCTGATGGAGAAAGGAAGAGTCTAGTTTCTTCTTTTCCAAACTCGGAACAGTCCCAGGATGCCTTCATGGTCAGGAACTGACCAAGGAGCTGGTTGGGGCAGTGCACCGCATGACAGCTGGGCCCCTGCTGTGGCCCACTAGGGCCCCACTCTCATTTCTCATGGGGGCCCAAGGGTGCTGGTAGACCTGAATGAAGATGGTCAACAGTGCCTGCTCACAGGTGGAACCAGGCGCCATTTTGAAGTAGTCAACTCTGTTGACTGAAGGGGGATCTGTGTGTTCGCTCATCCCATGGCCTCCCTGAAGGCAAATGTGGTCTCAAATGATGGCCCCTGGGGACCACCATTGCTTCCCCTGAGGAAAAGGGAGAAGGTGTGGTTAGCTTGCCGAGAGCCAAGCTCATTGGAGGCCTGGTATGAAAGGGTCAGCCAACATGGGAGTCTTCCTGTCAGGTAATTTGACTCCCTCAGCACACTCATGCCAAACCCACATGGACTATCTTAATGGACGTGAGACACAAAGAAAGAACATTTTTGTGCAAAATTTTTCTAGTGTGTTAAGTATAGTGGTAGGAGACAGGAAAAAAGCAAGTGGAACAGGCAACACTTTGAGCTGAGAGTGTGTTCATGTCTGTGATGGAGGTTTTGTAAAAGTGCTAATCCTGAAGCTGTGTCAACACTAATTTAGGTAACATTTATTGCTGCTAGAAAATAAAGGGCTGTTTGTTCCCAAACCAAGACCACTTGTAAGCACTTTCCACCCAAAGAAGGAAACAGCAGGAATGCAAATAAACAATATAGGAAAAATTCCCATAGGTTATTCTTCTTAACAAAACATTTTATACAGTACTTACACAAACCACTTTCAAAGGGGTGACCTTGGAATCTTTGCTGCATGTTCTAAAGATATTCTTTAGACCTCCTATCCAGAAACGATCTTTAGCCCTCATTTGGAAAATCAATCCCATTCATTGATAGTCATATATAAACATGGTTCCCGAAGGCTCCTGCTTTCTCCTCAAGGTTAATCCAATCCCAAGGGGAACTACCCATGACCCCAACACTGCAATCCTCAGGATACAGAGGCCCCCCAGGCTCCAAAAGCCATTTCAAAGTACCTGGAGCCACAGCAGCCTCTGCCCAGTGAGTGTGCTCCCCAGCCCCCCATTACTGGCAAGGGAGTTTCCAGTATTGACTAGGGTGGGCAAACCCAGATCCAAAGCCAAGAACCAGGTCATGGTCCTCCTTTGCCCTTGGTATCTTGTAATGCATCTGTGTATTACAGGTAATCAGAATACTGAACAGACTTCCTAAATGTCCCCTTATATATTTAAACCCATCCTGTCAAAGTAGCAAATGTTCTCATAAGGTAGAACATTTGAGTGCTTACGGAGGGATCACATGCCTTATACTTGCTGGGGAGAGGGAGTAGATGAATTTTCCTTAGGCTCTGGGATACCCAGGACTTTAGTACTTGATAGCAGCAAAATTCTAAGGCTGAGTGTGACCTGGCATTGTGAGAAGTGCTTTCCACGCATTTCATCCTCCCACTGCTAAGAGGCGCTGCCGTATATACCCATTTTACTGAGGAGCAAACTGAGACTCAGACAGGAGCCCCAAGGTTTGATTTCTAAGCCTGATTTCCTAAAGAATCCTCCCGCTCCCCTCCAGTGGGAAATGTCTCTTCCTATTCACACTGTCAGCTTCAGAAAAATGCACTTTACCTGGTCACAAACACAGCAGCATCTACGGGGGGCGTATCGTCCTTCCCTCCTGGAACCTGATTGTTGCCCAGGTACCGTGCACCTCCATATTCCTCATTCTGCCAATGACAGAAGCTCTCCAAGGAACGCTCCCCATGGTGCCCAATAGACAACTTGGCCTTAAAGAAATCGGGGGACAGTTAGGGAAAAAGAGGCCCCGGAAGGACAGAGCCTATGCTCAGACTACAGAGTAGATGTTCATTTAAGGGGGGGGACAGTGGCTCACTGGGGTGTCCTTCAATGATGGGCGTCCCCAAAATACTGACCTAGCAGTGTAGGCCATCAGGGGAGCTGAATTTAAATGTTCACATGAAGATTGTGCTCTTTTTTAAAATATTATATTTAGCAAAACAAACAGTATGCTGAAGACAAGCATCAGCCCCTCACTCTCACACTCGTGGTTTGAATATGAATTTATAGACTTCGGTAAACTGTCACATGGGAGTGCATCCAATCAAAAGAGCAGAAAACAACGCCACGGTTAATCTGACAGTGGGCGGAAGCTGGGGACAGCTCCAGAGGGTGGCTGTGTCCCACCATCAGCCTATGCACACACAAGAGCCTGCTGGGGTGAAGAAGGGACATGTAGGGGTGATGGCTCGGGGTGCCCTCCAGTTCTGAGCAGACTGGGTGCCTGCCAAACCTCTGGGAGTGGGAGCCAGCCTCTTCTCCCCTGACATCCTGGCCCCTGGCCCAGGGCGTGCAGCTGCCCCCTGAAAGCCAGAGGGCAGATTAGACAGCCCTCTGCACCCCGGCACCCAGCACCCCCAGGATATCACACACGCGCTCTGAAGGCGCCGATGGGACTTACAGGCCGTCGCCGAAGCAGGACCAGCTTGGTCACTTGGATGTTGACTTTTATCCCAAGGCTCTGGTGCTGGAACATATTGTACACCTACCGCAAGAGAAAGAGAAATGGAGACATAACTATAAAGCCAAGCTCAATAACTTAGTGGTATCCCGAATGGGCTCCTGAAAGAGAGAGAGAGAATTGGTAAAAGCAAAGGAAGTATGAACACGCTTCGGACTCCATAACTCCAATGTGGGTCCATCCTTCCCGACAAACGTACCCCTAATGGAAGGTGCTAGCAGCAGGGAGCGGTAGACAGGACAATTCTGTGCTGTTGGTTCATTTTTTCTAGAAATTTAGAACATAAAGTGCAAATGAATAAAACATACATACTTCTAAATAAAATTTAAATTCTATTCTTTAAATGTTAGTATTAAAAAACAGCAGAAAACTAGATCTAGGAAGAACTGAAATTCAAATTTCAATGTTCATAGGTAAAGCTTACGGGAATATATGTATGTGAGAAACACACCAGATTTTATTAAAAAGCCTTTCTCAAACTAAAACATGCCTGTAAATGTGAATTCCCTCAAACCACATGTGTATGATAGGAATCTGGAGTCGCTCTCCTTCTCTCTCTCTCCTACATTCACACACATGCACACACACACACAGATAAACACAGGAAAATATTTGGTCAAAAAATGTCAAAGATAGTGAGTTTGGAAAAAAAAAAAAAAGCAAGTGATACGAGATGACTGTGCAGAAAGCAAAACTCCCACCCTGGGCTTCATGCGGGAGGATAAAGGGGACCTTAGGAAGGGGAGGGGCGGTCAAGCCCTGCGGCCGGCTGCGCTGTGCACACATTCTAACCCGCATCACAACACGTCAGCTTGGCGTCTACCCACCACCTTCCTCAAGGCCAAGCTGCCTGCCCAAGGCCCACAGCCGGTCCACACTGAGCCCAACTCAAATCCAGTCTTGCCAGCCAAAAAGCCGTCTTCCCACATGTCCTCCAACACCCTCATTCCAATCAAAGTTGGCCATTGAGATAAAGTTACCATAACAGAAAAGGATCTGTCTCCCCCGAGACCCCGCAGTTTGGCACCTCCTGGTAGAACTGAATTATAAGAACCTCAACATCAGAAATTAAAGGAAAGTGCTTCACGTGGCAGAAAGACAGGAAATCCCAAATAAGGCAGAGGAATCAAACGTGCACAGGAAAAAGCCCAGTGGTTAAGATCTCCGGGTCACCCCAAGGCTCCTGGGTTCCTTCCCGCAGCATGGAGCGAGCAGATGCAGGGGAGGAAAATGGGGGAGGTGATGGAGGTGTTGGAGGTGATGGTATGTAAGATGGGACAGGAGTGAGAATCTTTTGAATTTTTTTTTTTTTGGAAATTAAACAAATATTTTTGTTTCATTATATCCTGATTTAGTTTCCCAGTTTGAATGACATCTAACTGGCATCTAATTAGTTTTGGTATATTACTGCTAATATACTAAAACTAGTCTTAGTTTAGTATTCATTTTGGTATATTAGCAGCATTAGTATGCCACCGTACAGCGTGACTTCTTTTATATTGAAAGTTTGGACCGTTTGACCCCCTTCACCCATTTGTCCCCCCACAACCCCACTGCTGGCAACCCCAGTCTGATCTCTTGCTCTCTGAGCTTGGGTTTTTCAAATTCCATATATAAGTGCAATCACACATATGTGTCTTCCTCAGTCTGACTTACCACGCTTGGTTGTGCAGTATATCCTACTAGTACTGTTCTGATAGAAGTAATCTAGAAGGAAAATCTGCCCAGCAGGGACATTAAAACAGCCCAGTTGTAAGATAAATTCAGGCCATTTGTGGCAACATGGATGGAGCTGGAAGGGCTTATGCTAAGCGAAATAAGGCAGAAGGAAACAGAAAAGTATCGGATGGTCTCACTTATAGGGGGAATGTAGGGAAACCAAACAAAGGGTCAGGAAAAAGGGACAAAACTTGCAGGCAAACCAGAGATCTGAGGCACACAACACGGGAGGGAGAGGGGTCGAAACAGGGGAGGGAAGAGCACAAGGGACTTTGAAGATGGTCACAGGTGCCGTGGTGGTGGGGGAATTATGGGGATTATACCTGAGGGGAGAAATCAAATAATGTACAAAAATGAACAACAATGTAAGAAAATAAAACGATAAAAAGAAACTGTCCAGTTGGTGCTGTGGTCATCGGGACATGCACAACATACAGCAACGGCCACGGCGTGACTGTCTAGGCCACAGGCTGCTGGACACGGCCTCACTCACACAAACGCCACTGAGTCTGCGCGACACGGATTAACTGCTTGGGTTTCGTCTTCGCAAACTATCATTAAGGTTAAAATCTTTGTGTAATTTACTATGCTTTCCCACAAAGAAAAATAAATGAATTCGTTTGTACTGTTCTCACTTTTTTCCCCCCAAAGCTTTCCTCAAAAATAAAATAGCAGTCATTTTTTTTTTTTTTAGGCTGGCCCATCCACAGGCCAATTCTGAAGTCATGTCTTAATTACCTATCCCCAAACCTGGGTGAAGAAGGAGAAAGCACGTAACTTTTTCCTTGTTTTGATATTTTGAGAACCACCCAATGGCCATAATTCAAAAATTTCCAGAAATATTCAGCATTAGGTTTGGACCGAAGCTGGAAAACCTCAACTTAAAACATGAATATGTGGGAGAATGAAAACTTAAAATTATGAGGGGGGAAACCAAATTCAGAGCCCAAGGTTTCAAGGTACATTCTAAACACTCCCTGTAGCGTACACATTAGCCAAACACATCAAAACAATCTTAGCCAAAAACATCAAAGAATACTGTAGGCTGAAAGAAATAGCGTGGTAAAGAGTCCTCGTGGGTCTGACACACACACCCAAGAACCGTGCAAAGGACCTGCATGGGATGAGGCAAGTTTCAGCAAGAATAAAACTACAGGACAAGCCCCCCACCACAGGAGCCCCCCACTTTCTCCTCATTGGGCTGATGACAGTTCTATCCTCTGCAGACACCATGCAAAGGCTCCATCCTCCCTCCCCCGGAGCAAAGGCACAAAGAAGATAAGAGACCCCTTGAGGGGTGAGGCCTCTGGGTCTGCAGGGAGGGGCAGGCAGGCGTGTGGTTGGCAGTGTCTAGCGTTTCAGTTTTGCAACATGCCAAGGTTCTAACAGCGGTCGCCACAATGCGACTACACTTGGCAACGCTGAACCGTGCACTTAAAAATGGCTAAGATGGTCAATTTTATGTTACATGCATTTTAATTTTAATTTCAAAAAGTCTTCAGGCTCTCAGGAACATCCTCTATGAGCCTCCAGGGAGGCCTTTCGCTTCGATGTGGAGCTGGGGCGCTGCCACCCAGGAGAGCAAACCTGGGTGCCTTGTCATGTGACCTGAGCCGGACCTCAGAGAGCGGGGCAGGGAGGACATCAGGCTTCCCCCACGATGCAGTCAACAGCCGGCCAGGCCAGGCAGATGAAGCTCCAACGACAGGCCCGAAAGACAACAAACAGAAGGCCTCAAAGACATGCAGCAAATTCTCCCGTCTTTTTCCCCATGGAAATTCACGCTCAGGACGCGGCTCAGGGGCAGCGCCATGCGATGTTTCGGGAGACACCTGGCTGGGCAGGGAACAGTGTGGCCAATCGTCTGGAAATTCCGTCTCTGGCGTCCAGCTTGGCTGCGTGCTGGCCAGTGTTCAGAGCCCTGGCTGCATTTGTCACATTTCCTTGGCAGCCTGGGGGCTGAGCCTGGGGGGCCCGCTGCCAGCAGCACACTGCGCTCTACTGGCTGGGAGACTTGGGGACACTGTCAGGGAGGGGCAGACAGGACCTGGGAGGAGCAGGTGAGAGGGGTGCTGGGGTGGAGCCGTTCACCTTGCCAAGCTGGGTTTTCACAAGGACACCACCTACCAGCGAGACTCGGGGCCTCCCCAGGGGCAAAGAGAAGCTGCAGTGGACACCCCCAACTTCTACTGGAGTCCACACAGACCCCCCAGGCAGGAGAGCGCTATGCTTTCCGGCACAGGACCTGGGGGGGTGCCCGAAGCAGCTGGACCAACATTGCCAGGGGGCTTGTTGGAAATGCCCTTTAGGAAGCCAGCGCCTGGGCTGCCCCAGCCCTGCAGCCTCCCGCCAGGCCTCCGGGGCAGCTTGTGACCTGGGCCTGCTCTACCACTGCTGGTGGGTTGCTCTGGTCACCGAGAGATGCGTGTTGTCTGTTTCACGTGGTAATTGAGTCAACTTGATGTCATTTTTCCTCCAAACAGAACTTGCCTGGAATGTCTCAGGTTTTCATTCCACTGCACGGTTGTTAAGGAAGCTGAAAACAACCAACCAAAGATCTGTCGAGTGGCCCCGCTTTCCAAGTCGGCAGCCACACCCAGGGTTTCTAGTGTCAGCACCACCTGTTTCCGTCTGCAATTTGTTTTTAAAATATCCCTGCTCCCGTGTCACCCCCTCCTCCAACCCAAGGAAAATCAAATGGTGTAAACGATGTACATCAAAAGCGCCCCAGCACATTTGGAAAAGTGACAAAAGCTCAGACCAACGCCCCCTCCATGGCTCCCTGCCAGCTAGGAGGCCAGCAGGGGGGGAGGCGTCTCCCTCTGCCTATACCTGAGCAGGTGAGCGGCTGGCTGGGGACACACCGCCACGCAGTAGGACTCCATTTCCCCCAGACAAGAGCAGGCAGAGGGATATTTTAATACCCCAAGCATGTCACACCTTGCCACTCCTCTGCTAAGACCCCGCACCAGCCTCCTATCCAAAAGCAGTGGAGCTCACTCACGTCCTAGGCCTGGCTCGCAAGCCTGCGGGGTTGACAGTGGGGCACCTCGCCGAGCCCCCGTGCTCCCCCTCACTCAGCAGGAACCGCCCTTCTCTGCCTCCGCAGGCCAAGCTGACCCGGCTGGCCAGGTCCTCATGCAGCCTGCTAAGAGGGGGGTCTCCTGGCGCAGGTGCCCTTGGCCCAATCCGTGCCCTGCATCCCCAGGATCTTCACTGCAGTGCACAAAACTTGCCCGCGAACTCTCCCAGCTGTGTGGGGAGCAGAGTCTGAGGGCCTCACTGCATGAGCCCCCCCGAGGGTGAGCGGGGCCCAGTGACGGGGAGACCCGGGCACGGCCACAGCCCCCAGGTCAGGGCCGGCGGGCGGGTCCTCTCCCCCGGGGACATGAACTGCCCCCGCCCCAGGCTGCACGGGGTCACAAGCTGGGTGTGCAGCTCCACCCTCACTCCAGTTTCCTCCTAACAGAGAAGGTGGGCACCAGAGGAGGCGCACGGCACGCGGGGCGGCGCACAGATAAGGGTGCCCCCTCCAAAGGGACGCTGAGCCCACCGAGTCCGGACTCACCATGTTCATGACTGTGAGGAGGAACCTCTGGGCGGCCTCCGCCCCGTGGTACTGCACCATGTCGGCGTCGGCCACCACCAGGGTCTCCACCGTGTGCTCGCTGGTGAGCCGGATGGCGTTCCTGCGCTCCCGCCAGTCGCCCAGAGGCCTGTCCTTCCTCAGCGTCTTCTTTTCTAGAAAAGAACGGAGATATTCGTGCAGGGCTAGGCATGTGATGTCCCAACCATACTGTTACGAGCCCTCCGGGAAGCCTCCCCAAGAGCCTGGCCCATCCCACTGGCCAGAGGCTGGACTTTGGCCAGCCCAGGGCTGCCCGAGCTCTCAGAGGCCAAACGACAAGAGGGCTCAGCTCCGCCCACCATCACAGCTGAGGAGGGGACGGGAGTGAACGTCTCGGAAGATCCACCCCTTCAGAGAAATGCAGGCAACAGCACAAAGTCAGGGAGGTGAGGGACGCCTGCGCCGGTGAGGAGGAGACAGAGGAGCCCTGGGCCCAGGACCCCACTGGCCCGGCTCCCTGAGCGGGCCGCTTCCACTGCCGATAACTGACACCAGGGCTGCAGGGCCTGGCTCAGGGGCACGGGGTGTTCCCCTGGAGGTGGGCATTTCAGAAACTATCCTGAGGGCTGTGAACAGGTGCCACAAATATTAGCTGGCCCAAAAGCAGTAGTTCAAAAAAAAAAAAAAACAACTGGGCCTCCCCGGTGGCACAGCGGTTGAGCGGAGCCCTGTGGAGCTGTCCGCAGCGGTGACGCGAGTTCGACGCCTGGCCGGGGAGAATCTCACACGGTGGGGCAGACCTCTCCTGCCTCACCCGCTGCTCCCCTCAGCAGTGTACTTCTGATCTGCCTGTTTTGCTCCCTACTCTGTCTCTGGTGAACCCTCTCGCCGCCCCACGCCTCTGGCCTGTACCCCAGCTTGTATGTAAAAAAAAAACCAAAAAACAACTTATCAGAAGACAACCATCTGACACCCACCCAGGCCAAGACGCAGCGTGTCCTTTCCTCACATGGGGAAGGTTGTTAGCATCTGCGTGCGTGATCCTCTGCTGACCTGGAGAAACTGATTCCTGGAGGATCAGGACTGACTGACTGACTGACTTTGTGACTGACTGAGTCTGAGCTGCTGAACATCCAAAGCTGCCGCCTGAGGGCTGACTTCGTCTCTGCTGGTAGAACTCCCTCTGGTAGAACAGCCCCAACACTCTGGCTGCTAGGAGTAGCATGCTCTCTCAGGCCCCGAATGTGAATGCAGAGGAAGATAGCTACTATTTCTTCCATTTTCAGCACCAGCCCACACGGAAGCTGTCCCTGCCACAATTTCCACACAGTGAAGCCAACTGCAAACACACAACCAGCTTCTTACACGGAACCATAGTTCCAGACAAAAGGTCTCAGACGAGGCTGCGCTGCATGTGGGCAGAAGGAGCCTCTCTCTGGAGCGTCCCCTCCATCACCAGCCAGATCCCCCTGAGCACGGGAAGGAGAAACACAGGCCTTCTCCAAGTTCTGGACTCGGGGTGCTTGCCAGGCTCATTCACTGCTTGGACGGGACCAACTGGCCCAACCTGATATTTGTAGAGAAACATCTCACCAGCATTTTAAAACAGTACAAGTGAAGGGCCACCCAAGCGGGAATTCTGTTGTAACGAGCACACCCACATTCTCCCAGGCGACCAGCCCAGAGCCAAATGCGGCACTGGCTCTTCTCAAAATCGGTATTTTATAGCCCATCTCTCAGTCACCAGCTCATGCTCTCATCTGCAGATTTTCTCCACGTTGGCTGCTTGGGCCTTGTCTTCACACCCTGCCATGTATGATATGCAGTTTCCAGCCTGGGAAGAGCTGCATTTTTCGCAGCCCCTCAGAACACACTGGGAACATCCCCGTGGGAGACGGCAAGCTCGAACGTGTAAGCACCGAGTGCTCTCTAAGAAAAGCACCCGCCACGCCCAGCCCCCAGGGCAGAGCGCTCCTGCACAGTAAGTGCACCAGCACTCTGCCCTGGGCACCCCTCGCTCACGTCTGTAAGGCAGGACTAATGAGACGCACCCTACCCTCTGGCTGGAGAGCTACTGAACAGGAGCCACACGGGGGAACACAGGGTGATCGTGTGCCCAAAATATGAAGCAACAGGTGCAACACAACGGCGGGGGCTCCGGAGCTTTTGGAAGGTTTTCACTATTATGATCTCATTGGTTCTGTCCACTGCTTCCTGCTCCCTAGCACTTGAGAAATAAATACTCGCTGGTGGGTATTAATGGCTATTCATACTAATCATGCAAGCACAGGTGAGTGAATGAGCATGCAGTAACGCTGAATTTGATGCCAGAACCCCGGGATTTGCCCCTCAGCTTTGACTCTCCAGACCTGCACTGCCTGTGGGTGAAGGCGCTCCTGGCTGCCACCTGAACTGCAAACACGAGGGCGAGATGAAAACCCGGCGGGAGAGGAATCCGTGTTGGAACATAATGAACCTGAATTTGCTGCTTCGTGCTGGGGGACCTGACCAGGGAGATGGGGTGCTGCTCCTCTGGGCTCCTTCACTGGCGGGGCTCCTGCTGCTGAGACAGACTCTGGCTTGCCTGAGGTCCGTCTGCAGTTGCAGCACATTTATCTGCCAGGATCCTGCCTGTGCCCCTCCGCCGAGCACTCTGACTGGGACTATCCTGCCGTGAACACACACCGGGGCCCCATCCTGCCCCCCACACAAGAGGAGAGGCCCCACGCCTTGATTCAAATTCCCTGTGGTCACACAGGTTTCAGAAAGCCAGAATTTCTTAGCCTTTGCAGAGCAACGTGGTGCCGATGTATTATACTGCAGACCCCTTTGATGAGGTCCAGGGCAGCAGGCCCTAATCCAAGATACCATTTCCGTGGTGAGATGAATAAAGGGAGGGAAATAAAGATGTTCCAGAGACTCACATGAGTGAGGCTTTGCCATGAAGTCAAGATTCCCGGGCTTTGAATTGCAGAAAGCACGACTCTCCCTTCTGCGCAGCGGCTGTTTCTGCGGGTGGGGGTGGGTGGGAGTGGGGGTGGAGGGAACCTTGCCCGCCTCCTGTCTCCCTTTCCTCATCAACCACTCCACCAATAGATGGCTGGGCCATCACTTACCATGATTCTTCCTTCCCTACAGGGAGAACCAAACTGTGATAGCTATACCCATCATCCTCTAAAGTACATAAATATAACTTAATGGACAAAGTTTCAACTATGCCAATATTTACAGATGAGAAGCATCTTGAAAAGTCAAAAGAAAAATACCAATTTCAGAATAATGTGGGCTCTGGATTTAAAAGTCGCTGGGGAGATCCAAGTTCAGGCTGGGTAGGTCTGAAGTCCTCTGCTGGGCAGCAGGGGCAGGCTGGGGGGCGGCCTACAAGCTACACTGGCAATTGAATGTCTCTAGCCATTACGGGAACAGGCAGCTGCACTCACCTGGGGATGAAGACAGACCTAAGTCGCCAAGGCCTTCTGCTGTTGTTGTAGACACGGGAATCTGGATGGCTGGTCCAGCAACGTCTTTTGCCAGCACATTGCTGAAGCTGTTGCTAACTTGGTAGATTTCATCCTCTCTGACTTCCCATTGCATTGGTCAACAATGAGATCGTTACTGACTTAAAAAGGCCCTATTCTGTAGTATCTTGGTGTGCTGAACATGAATATAACCCTGAAAATTGTTTATTAGCTCTCATTTTGAAGATATTTCATAGAATTCATTTTATATGTTTCACTGTGTAAATTTATCCAGTAGGACTGCAACAACATCCTAAATCAGCCTAGAATGATGTAACATTGCATTGCACTGCATAATACCATCATGCACACATCACCCAGCGTTGGTTGCTTCATTTTCTTATGCAATGCAATACTACTGCCAGGTGGCTGCTGAAGTAAGCTGACGTCAGCAGTGCACTAGATAAAGCCCTATCGGAAAGGTTGAGCATTGAAAATATTTCAGACTTTGTGTGAGACAGTTTCAGCTGCTGTTCCATAGAACTGTTATTAATTTATCCATTTAGGCACAATACAGAACAGTAATGCCTCGAAAGTGCGTCAATAGTATGGACAATTTCTGCTCTATTTATGGGGAAATGACATTGCCAACCAGAAGTATCACTTCTCAAGTGAAGAAGGCTTATCATCTTTACTTTAGATGCAAGGTTGGTGACCAGGACAAGCCTCAGGCCCCCCATATATGCTGTGCTACCTGTACAACACAGCTTTCACAGTGGTTCAATGGCAAAAGACCATCAATGCTGTTTACAGTCCCCATGGTGTGGAGAGAGCCACGCAACCACATGAAAGACTGTTACTTCTGCTTGGTTCCTCCTCTTTCTGGTGGAATAATGAAGCAAAAGAAGTTGAGAATAGTCTACCCAAACATTCCATCTGCACTGAGACCAGTTCCACATGGTAAGGGACTTCCTATTCCGGAACCTCCAGCAGAATATTCTCGATTTATCTGATGAGGACAAGGGTGAGCCAACCTGTTCTCCTGTTCCATCAGCATGCAGTGATCCAGATTTTCACTGTGGTGCATCATCAACCCCACACAGACTAACACAGGAAGGACTAAATGACCTGGTGCGTGATTTGGACTTATCCAAGAATGAGGTAGAATTGCTAGGCTCAAGACTCCAACAATGGAATCTTCTAGAAGAAGATGTCACAATTACTTTATATCGAAAGCGCCACCAGCAGTTGGAGCCTTTCTTTAGAAAGGAAAGTACTCTGGTCTTCTGTTCCGATATTGAGGGCCTCATGAATGCCTTAGAAATCACTCATGACCCACAAGAATGGAAACTATTTCTAGACTCTTTGAAACTGAATCTTAAGGTTGTGTTTTGCACAATGGAAACCGTCTTCCATCTATTTTATTCCTGAACAGCTGGACAAGAGACAAACGAAGAAATCTAAGAAGTAGTCCATGACTTGATTTTTTACAGGTATTAACTGTAGGCCTATTACTATTGACATGCATTTCGTGATGTAAACATCAATTTATTGCAGATTACAAAAAAAGCCTAGAGCCAAATTAGAATTTGACTGTCATATTCGTGTTGAGCACATACAAATTGATAGGAAATGACTAATTTTATTTCAGCAACATTGACTTTTGTAAAAATTTGTTGACCAGTGTTATTTTTCTTACATTTATTTTCCCTTTGCCCAATTATCCATTAAGGGAAAAAAAGAAGGGCCTCCCTGGTGGCGCAAGGGGTTAAGTCTCAGCACTATGAAGCTATCCGTAGCCACTGCAGCATGAGTTTGCTCCCCAGCCAGAAAGCTTCCCATATGGCGCAGCATACCTCTCCTGTCTCACCTGCTGCTCCCCTCAGCAGTGTATTTCAGTAGATCTGCCTGTTTTGCTCCCCACTCCGCGATGGCGAATCCTCTCAGCCCCCCACACCTGTGGCCCACACCCCAGTTCTTGTATGTGTGTAAGACATCCCAAATATTCTGTGAAATGAGATCATGAAAGACAAGGAAAAAACAAAAAGCATTCCTGAATGTTTTGTTTTTAGGATATTCAAATTATCATTTGTTCTCAAACTTTGGGGACTATTCAAAATGCGAAACAAATACATAAATTACACTGGTCAACAAATTTTTACAAAAGTCATGTTACTGAAATAAAATTAGTCATTTCCTATCAATTTGTATGTGCTCAACATGAATATGACAGTCAAATTCTAATTTTGGCTCTAGTTTTTTTTGTAATCTGCAATAAATGGCTGTTTACATAACGAAATGCATGCCAATAGTAATAGGCCTATGGCTAATACCTATAAAAAATCAAGTCATAGACTACTTCTTAGATTTCTTCGCTTGTCTCTTGTCCAGCTGTTCAGGAATAGAATAGATGGAAGACGGTTTCCATTGTGCAAAACACAACCTTAAGACTCAGTTTCGAAGAGTCTAGAAATAGTTTCCATTCTTGTGGGTCATGAGTGATTTCTAAGGCATTCATGCGGCCCTCAATATCGGAACAGAAGACCAGAGTACTTTCCTTTCTGAAGAAAGGCTCCAACTGCTGGTGGCGCTTTCGATATAAAGTAATTGTGACATCTTCTTCTAGAAGATTCCATTGTTGGAGTCTTGTCCTAGCAATTCTGCCTCGTTCTTGGATAAGTCCAAATCATGAACCAGGTCATTTAATTCTTCCTGTGTTAGTCTGTGTGGGGTTGATGATACACCACAGTGAAAATCTAGATCACTGCATGCTGATGGAACAGGAGAAGAACAGGTTGGCTCACCCTTGTCCTCATCAGATGAATCAAGAGAATATTCTGCTGGAGGTTCTGGAACAGGAAGTCCCTCACCATGTGGAACTGGTCTCAATGCAGACAGAATGTTTGGATAGACAATTCTTGACTTCTTTTGCTTCATTATTCCACCAGAAAGAGGAGGAACCAAGCAGAAGTAACAGTCTTTTATGTGGTTGCTTGGCTCTCCCCACACCATGGGGACTGCAAACAGCATTGATGGTCTTTTGCCATTGAACCACTGTGAAAGTTGTGTTGTACATGTAGCACAACATATATGCGGGACCCAAGGCTTGTCTTGGTCACCAACCTTGCATCTGAAGTAAAGATAATAAGTCTTCTTCACTTGAGAAGTGATACTTTTCTTCTGGTTGGCAAATGTCACTTCCCCACAAATGGAGCAGAAATTGTTCACACTATTAATGCACTTTCGAGGCATTACTGTTCTGTATTGTGCCTAAATGGATAAATTAATAACAGTTCTATGGAACAGCAGCTGAAACTGTCTCACACAAAGTCTGAAATATTTTCACTGCTCAACCTTTCTGACAGGGCTTTCTATAGTGCACTGCTGACATCAGCTTACCTCAGCAGCCACCTGGCAGTAGTAATGCATTGCATAAGAAAATGAAGCAACCAATGCTGGGTGATGTGTGCATGATGGTATTATGCAGTGCGATGCATCCTAAATCATTCTAGGCTGATTTAGGATGTTGTTGCAGAACAAGAGCTAATAAACAATTTTCAGGGTTATATTCATGTTCAGCACACCAAGATACTACAGATTAGGACCTTTTTAAGTCAGTAACGATCTCACTGTTGACCACTGTTATCATTGTATTTATTAGTTTTGCTCTTGGTAAAATAAAAAAATTTTGAATTATAAATTATCAAGCTCCATATGGAATAAATATACCTTGAGTTTAACAACAATAGAGTAATTAGGTATTTACTAGGGGAAAACAATGCACAGATCACAAAATATTTGGTGTGAAAGCTCAAAAGTCAGAAATCACCCCAAAATTATTCTACCTCCTCCTGCATAAGAAGGATCCCTGTATCTTTGATTCGATCCATGTCATTCTCAGGGAAGATCTCAGGTTGCTCTTGGTGCCAGGGGAGCGGGCAAGCAAGCAGCTGCTAGCTGTCAAGGTGACTTAAAGAGAAAACAGATGTGGTGGGGGAAAAGGAGACAGCCACCCAAAGGCCCTGGGCTCCCTGAGACCAAGGACTGAGGGCGCTTCAGGTTAAGAAGCCAAAGCCAGAGGAACTAGGTACCAGTGTCTAACACACTTACGGAGTTAACAGGACGATGCAGACGGAACTTCAATTTGTCATTCAAACTGGAAACCAACATTTCCCACATACAGCCCCCCAGGTCCCGACACAGCGCAGGCACTGGCACCATGGGATGTGATTCATGCCTTTGGCGCAAGTGGTATAGGCCTTGGTATGAGCAGCACCCTAACCACTCTTTTACAGACCCCCGGGAGTAAAATCTTATCTTGCACTATCTGTTTTCAGCAGGAGGGAGTCAGCTCTTGAGGCCGTAATGCAAGAACTAATGTCACAGTGACCAACCGGACAAATCTCTGGAGCCGAGATAATGACCCAGCTGGCACGGAGACGCCTGTTTTCCTTAAACCCCTCGCCGATTTACACACTTTCTTGAAAAAGTAGCATTCCTCTCCTCAACCCCAGCACACACCCACTCCTATAAAAACCCTGAAACCTCTTCATTTGGGATGGTGGATTTGAGCTGAAACCCCCATCACCTTCAGGAGCACCATTTTCCAATTCACAAAACAAACAGGGAGTAAGATTTCAGGCAGGGCTACTTGGTGAGGCACTAAGGTTGCATTTCAACAACATTTTATGGCAAATGTGATGCTGAATTTTGCTTAATTATATCAGATAAATAATAACCACATTACACCGTTGGTCATATTTCGACTCTTATCATGATATTATCATCATCACCATTAAACACTAGGATCTAAATACTAATTTTTAAACTTTACATACTTTGGAGCCCAGAACCAAACAGTGAATTTGGAAGCTCTGAGGCACTATTGGGGCTGACTTCTCACCTTACCCCTAACCCCCAAAACTCCAGCCTAGTCTCTCACTCTTACTGCACAGGAGACGTAAAAGAATTTCTCTAAGGCCATCTTTAATCATGCTCCAGTAAATTATATAAGAACAGTTTCAAGAGAGTTACATTTACCAATGTAATCTCCCACATGCCAGAGGGGGAATATTTCAATCATGAGAAACATGACAGAACATGAAACACAACCATACATGAAACCAGCTACTTAAACCATGAACTATTAATGACGTTTCACATAGGACAGAAGAATGAAAATCAAATGTTTTCCATTAACATGGAAAACAGAGAGTGCGAGTCCATGTCCTGGGGGAGGGGCTGATGGCCACCCCAGAAGCGCACAGAACCTCCAACCTCTGCTCAGGGGCACCAAAGCCCCCACAGCCACAGCATGAACATGATTAAGATAGTGGGGTTCCTCCTGCACGTCCAATAGCTCCATGATCTTTTGTCACTGATTTTCCTAAAATGAGAAGCTGTGAGTGCAAAGAAAATACCTTCAGGCTAGGAATTGGCAACTCTGGATTTGTACCAGGGGTCGGATCCTAACAGAAAGGTCTCCATTTCCCATGCACGGGATACTTGCCTTTTGTGGTCCAGCCCCCTCTCCTCCCTGGCTCTGGGGCTGGTAGTTTGCAAACTACCTCTTTCAGACGCCCTTGTCAGCTAAATATGCCTGTTCAGCTCTGCCAAAGGGGTGGAGGGTGGGGGAGGGTATGGAAGGAGCTGGGAAGGCAGAAGGTGGGAAGGCAGAAAGTAAGGAGTTCCTTACGTTTTCAGCTCAGATGGCACTGCCCCACAGCACTGTGCTGCTACGGCTCTAGCACCCAGCTCTTGGGGAACTCCCAGCCAAACTGCCCATCTCCTTCTCAGCTGGGCTCTACTGACCCCCTGTCATTGATCTGGTGGCTCCTTAGAATGAGTCCTGCTCCAAATTCTGGTCCTGGACATCCATGTCTTCTCCCTTCCTTCCCGAGCCCTCAGTGGGCAAACTCACTCCTCCTCCTGATCATCTAGGCCACTAATGTAACCAATTCCCAGGGTTAATTCCCTCTGGTAGAGGTACCTAGCATGGTTTCCGTTTTCCTGAAACTGAGATAGCCTGAGACCTGAGGGCCAGTCCTTTGGTGACCTTTTGTTTTTCATTCAAGCTTCAAGGATTCGTCCCAGTTCTGGACCCAAAGGCTTATTTTTTTCACTACAGGAATATTAAGACACTGGGTGTGCACACCCATACCACAGAACACTGCCACAAACAGGAGCATGGCCACAGAGTCTGAGTCACCACAGGAAAAAAAAGCAATAGGATGTTGTTAAGGAAACACAAGCATCAAACTGCACCACTGATTCCCAACAGCTCACCGTCAGGGACCTGGGGACGGGCCGGCAGCATCACAGTTAGTGAAGAAAGTAGCAGAGGAGGAAGCCCCAGCGAGCAGGGTACTAGCAGCGGGCTCTCCGGGGTGGCATTTAAGTGTCCACTCACCAGACTTAACTGGCATTGTGTTGCCAGTAAAACAGTGCCCCAAGATGATTTTCTGACCACTCTTTTTCTTTAATGAAAGCAAAGGGTCTGTTCATAGGAAATCACCTCTGACTGGAGACAATAGCGGGGGCAGCGGAGCTCCCAGTGAGACGCGCTCCCCAGCAGCTGCAGAAATCCAACATCCTTGAAAAATAATGGCTTTGCATGCTCTTTTTTCTTTTAAAAAAGGAAAAAAAAATAAGTTTTGCTCTCCTAGTATGAATTCTTCAAATAACTTCTCCCAAGGCCAAGTCATTTTTATAAAAGGCATCTTTTTCATGTAAATTCCTTAACAAGAAAGGTGGAAAATAGGACTATTTTTTTGTGTGGTTTTGATCTTGAATGAAGAACTGGTCATGCTAAGAGTCCAGAATCAGTGCCCACAGTCGGGGGGGAGGTGACGCACCCCGCAGGGCCATGGCAGGAAAGCGGGGCTAGCCTCTAGGGCCTTCTCCCCAGGGCCAGGGTCCTGTAGGTGCCAAGCAGCCAGGTGGTACCTACAGGTGAAGTCGAAAAATATTCATTCAGTCAACAGAGAACCTACTGTGTGCTAATATACTGCCACAGCATAGGTGACCACATGGAAGAGATGCTAACTGATTAACAGATGAATATGGAAAATTAGAAATGTAATAAACGCTCACAAGAAAGGAGAAGGCAATGAGAGAATATAAAGGAGGGCCCTGCCATTTTGATTGGTGGTCCAAGAAAGGCTCCACAAGGAAGTGACAGCTAAGTCCAAAACAGGAAGTATAAGTACGATAAACCAGTAGGGGTGGGGACAGAGGAGTCGGAGCAGCTCCGGCAGTGGAAACAGCATGTGCATAGGCCCCTGGGATAGCAGGAAGCATGGTGTGTTCTAGAAACTGCAGGGAGCCCACAGCAGGAGACATGCAGCTCTCAAAGAGTCTTGAACACCAGGCAGGGGCAAACATGGAGGCTTGCAGGGAGTGTGTTTGGGATCTTCTTTATTCCACGAGCAGTGGGAAGCTCTCGAGGGCTTGTGTTATGCATGTGTCACTCTACTGCTACTAGTAGAATGGATTCCAGGGGTCCATGTGGAAGTGGGGACACTGATTAAATACCACTACAGGTGCTCAGGTAAGAGGGATCATACCTGGACAGGGGAAGTGACTGCAAGTTGAAAGAAGCACATGGAATCAGGAGAGTAAAGCCAAGGGGCCAGCACGGGTAACTGCTGGTTTGAATGGCTGTGCTCATCACTGAATTAAGCACACCTGGAACATGGCTATCATCAAAATAAAAAGTACTGAGGACTTGGGACAAGTTTCAGGACTTCTGAAGTACCTGAGTGGAAAGGTCAAGTTGTCACTTGAATGTGCAGACTTGGAGTTCAAGAGCAAAGGCTAACTCAGAGACAGTCATTTAGGAATCAGAGATTCCAAACCAGTCCTTCAGGTAACAAAAAACCCTATGACTGGAAAGAAGAGATGGGACCAAAGAGGGGTAGCAGGGAGATGCAGAGAGAGGAGTAGAACATGGTATCTCAGAAGCCAGAGAAATCAAGTCTCAGGAGGGAGGGCAGCAAAGGGCCAAGAGGGACCAGATTGAGCAAAGAGGCAGGGGTATCTTAGTGAGGACCGTACAGAACGACAGGGGGCAGAAGTCAGGCCATGGAGGTGAGAAAATGGTGCAAACTCCAGAAAAGTCAAGTCAGGGGAGGAACAGTGATACTGTGGAAGGTGCTAGAATCCAGGAATGATTTCCCTGAGATGGGAGAAATCGTGTCTCTCATGAGGAAAGCTAGGCCCACTGAGGACTATTCAAGACCCTCTTTGTTCCTCCCCCAGTCACACTGATGACAGAAGCCCACAGACCCCCACCTAGGAAGAACAAGGCACCTGGTTCACACCAACTGAGAAGCCAGTCAGCCAGGCCTGGCTCTGTGGCCGGCCCTGTGTAGGGTGCTCCCCTCGAGGGAGAGAGAAGGCATGTAAAAACTTAACAGTTCTATAAACACCCCACGGATGAAAAACCCTGCTGTAAATGCCTGTCAAGGAAGTGGCACCAAACTCCAGGGAAAAATGGCTTTCCAGTGGAAGAACAGGAGGAAAAGCACAGTCCTTTGAGGAGGACAAAGCAGTGCAACCAGACACAAAAAGGAAACGGAAAATGAAAACGCAGGCAGACACCACCTGGGAAGAGATGGGTTTGCTCCCACAGAAGGCTTCAGACTGGCTGTCCGGGGCCCAGAGGGTAAGACACATGCTACAGGGGCCTGTTACTATCATGTCTTTGTCTCCATCTCTACTAAGTATCACATGTACTTGTAAAAGGCACTGTACTAGTCACACGGGCTGCCGTGACAAAATACTGCAGACCAGGGTCTTACAGCAGAATTATCTCCTCACAATTATGGAGGCTGGAAGCCCACGAGGGAGGAGTTGGCGGGGTTGGTTTCTCAGTGGGCCTCTCACTTGCCCTGTCAGTAGCCATCATTCACCGTATCCTCACAGGCCTTCCTTGTGTTCCACCTGTGTCCAAATTCCCTCTCTTAAGCAAGCCAGTATGTGGGGTTAAGACTCACCCTCAGGGCCTATCAACATGATCACCTCAGTGCAGTCTCTAATACAATCACACCCGAGGTCCTAGGGGCCCAGGACTTCAACATGTTTTGGGGGGACACGATTCAGCCCAGAGAAGATACGCACCCTCTTCCCTGCCCCAGGAAGTATGGGCTGGGAAGACTCCTTCGACCACCTGGCGCAGAGGGCCTGGCGATTCCCAGAAAGGACGGCCATCGGCCATCGCAGGGGTGTGTCCAGATGCATGCGGCCAACTCAAAACAACAAAGGCAAATGCTTAGAACTGTCATGGGTTTTCCACCACCACTTTTCAGTTCAGTTTATTGCTGAAAGATGACACTAGCCTCCTGGAACTTGACAGTTTTATCTTCCAAATTGATGGGTGAGAAAAAAAAGAACATTCTCCAAACACACAGCTTGGGGGAAGAAATTAATTAATGTGCTCATGTTTCAACCAGAGCAAGACAGGACAAACAAAAGCCTGAAAAGAAATCGCCTTGTCTCCTGCACCTGGAATCCCCTGCCGGAATACTGCATATTGTTTCTTTTGACAGACGGTCTTTCATCTTTGACAAGGAAGTACAAGAAACTCAGACAGCTCAGAAATTCCTGCACCTTTGCGAGGAGGGCAGCCATTCTACGGACGAGGCACTCCAGCTCTTCTACTTCGCCGCTGAACACAAAACAAAAATATAGCTGAAGGTTCTTCCTTCTACCCACCCCTCAGTACCCCCGACAGCACTCAGGAGGCCTTAGGGTGGAGGGTAGACATCTTCCCAGGCCCTGGACTCCTCCACTGGGATCTGTCCACTGTGGAACTCCCAGTATCGTGGGTACTTGGTCCTTGTTTTTGAATGCGTAAGTGAATGCAAGAGTAAAATGAATGAAATATGAACAAGAGGGACAAATAATGGTTTTACTTTTTTTAGGGACTTTAGTGGGGAGGAAAAAACGTCATCTTGACCTTGGAGGGCTCTTGGATGTCAGTGGTGCTTCCAAATGTCTTACATACCTACTTCCAGGATAGTTTATAGACACCTTCATGCCTCCAGAGGTCTTGTGAGTCTCAGAGGCCACAGATGTCCCTTGCATGTGACACGAGCTTAAATAACTCACCAACAGGCCCAGAGCTGGGAAAATCAGTGCAAGTGTCCCTCCTTCAGCACGGAGTATCCTCCTTTCTCAAACAAAAATCCCCTTTGCCATTGTCCCCAAAACCAAGGACACTCCAAGGCAAAAGACCTGCCCAGAAAGGCACATTCATCTGAGCCTGGGTGTGGGTCTCCTGGCACCATGGGCTCCTACTCTCAACCTTCCACAGCCCCTACTGGGGTACCAAAAATTGATGTCTTCACAACAAGGTCCGACATTTCCTGGACCTCCACAGGCAAAGGAGTCTTGGATTCTACCTGGGTGAGCAAACTAGCCAAGCAGCCAAGAGGCATAGACACTCTTTTAAGGCCGAGCCACAGATTCACTAAGACTCTTCTCTCCCAATTTTTGTCACCTCCCTGTATCATCCTGTAGCTTCCTCTAAAATCCAAGAAGGTCAACACAAAATTAAACTGATTTGCATGAGTTCAAGTACCTCATCTCTTGTCTACCTCCTGGCTTCAGAACATGCAACAGCTTTATCTGGAAAGTTCTTTTCCCCAACGGTCACCTCCCTAACCTGTACTCACAACAAAAATGCCACCTTCTTAAACCCCTTCACCTAAATAACTTAGCATACTTCTCTCCTTGAGACTCGGCACAATCATTTATTATTTAACTGCTCTGTATTTAGTATAATTTCTTCTATATGGAAGCTCAATGAGAATGGGAACCACATTACTCATACCTCTAGACACAGAGTCTAGCACACAGTATTATTTAATAAATCACTTAAAATTAAGCGAATGAAAAAGCAAATGAAAGAAAAGTAGACTGCTGTCTTCAATACCGAAGTCGGTGGAGTGACAGCAGCTAGTGACAGCAACCACGTTGTGGCTGGAGGGTAAGACCTCTCCTGTGTTAGCAGTACTCTTACTGCTCTCGCTCTACAACTAGAGTATGACAGCAGAAGTGTCACAACTTGCAAGTTACTGCTCAAGCATCACAGCAAATGTTTATTTGGGGCCTCGAGACTATGTTCGGGGGGACTCATGGAACACTTGAGCCAAATGCACAAGGAGCTCTAACTGGATGGTGCTTATAATAGAGGCAAAAAGAGTGGGGCTAAGTTCACTTTATGCAAATGAGGTTTTCAGTCAGTGCAGTTCTGACTGGTGCAGTTCTGTGAAGCGGTGATTGGCTGAGTGTCATTACTGGTTTGCTAGCTAGTTACATTTCTTCTCTCCACTTGCCTGGAAGTGCCTGGGGCTGATGGTCAACAATCTCTGGGCTGTTTGGCTGTAAGCCAGACTCATGGAGACTCCATGTTCGTTTTCTTTATCAAAACCTTTATAGTACTTAGTAAATATTTTCTCAATTTTATCACCTGTGTTTAATGTTCAAGTCTTTGCAGTAGAAAGAAAAGAAAAAGTCACTTTACAGTAACTTTTTGGTGTTGTTTCGAAGCCTATCATTGTCTGGAGGACTTTAATGCCTTTATATGCATTAAAAAATTGATAGTTTGACTCTCTGCTTCTAGGCCCTTTCTCTCTCTATTTGACTATGTGAGCTACAATTTACTAAGCTTTTCATCTCTAGTTGATGAAGCAATTCTTCTGCTATGTTATCATTACAATGCTAAATATTCTTTACTCTCCTAAAGTTGCCTAGTTACACTGGTCAATAGTGAGATCATAAATGACTTTAAACGGCCCTAATCTGTACTATCTTGGTGTGCTGAACATAAATATAACCCTGAAAATTTTTTATTACCTGTCGTTTTGAAGATATTTCATATAATTCATTTTATGTTTCACCGTGTAAATTTATCCAGTAGAACTGCAACATCCTAAATCAGCCTAGAATGATGTAACATTGCATCATATTGCATAATACCATCATGCACACATCATCCAGAGTAGATTGCATCATTTTCTCATGCAATGCAATACTACTGCCAGGTGGCTGCTGAGGTAAGCTGACGTCAGCAGTGCACTACAGAAAGCCCTGTCGGAAAGGTTGAGCACAGAAAATATTTCAGACTTTGTGTGAGACACTTTCAGCTGCTGTTCCATAGAACTGTTATTATTTTATCCATTTAGGCACAATACAGAACAGTAATGCCTTGAAAGTGTGTTAATAGTGTGGACAATTTCTGCTCTATTTGTGGGGAAGTGACATTGCCAACCAGAAGAAAAGTATCACTTCTCAAGCGAAGAAGGCTTATCATCTTTACTTCAGATGCAAGGTTGGTGACCAAGACAAGCCTCAGGCCCCGCATATATGCTGTGCTACCTGCACAACACAGCTTTCACAGTGGTTCAGTGGCAAAAGACCATCAATGCCGTTTGCGGTCCCCATGGTGTGGAGAGAGCCAAGCAACCACATAAAAAACTATTACTTCTGCTTGGTTCCTCTTCTTTCTGGTGGAGTAACGAAGCAAAAGAAGTCGAGAATAGTCTACCAAAACATTCCGTCTGCACTGAGACCAGTTCCACATAGTGAGGGACTTCCTATTCTGGAACCTCCAGCAGAATATTCTCTTAATTCATCTGATGAGGACAAGGGTGAGCCAACCTGTTCTTCTCCTATTTCATCAGCATGCAGTGATCCAGATTTTCACTGTGGTGCATCATCAACCCCACACAGACTAACAAAGGAAGAACTAAATGACCTGGTTCGTGATTTGGACTTATCCAAGAACAAGGCAGAATTGCTAGGACAAGACTCCAACAATGGAATCTTCTAGAAGATGATGTCACAATTACTTTATATCGAAAGCGCCACCAGCAGTTGGAGCCTTTCTTCAGAAAGGAAAGTACTCTGGTCTTCTGTTCCGATATTGAGGGCCACATGAATGCCTTAGAAATCACTCATGACCCACAAGAATGGAAACTATTTCTAGACTCTTCGAAATTGAGTCTTAAGGGTGTGTTTTGCACAATGGAAACCGTCTTCCATCTATTCTATTCCTGAACAGCTGGACAAGAGACAAGCGAAGAAATCTAAGAAGTAGTCTATGACTTGATTTTTTTATAGGTATTAACCGTAGGCCTATTACTATTGGCATGCATTTTGTGATGTAAACATCTATTTAATGCAGATCACAAAAAATCTAGAGCCAAAATTACAATTTGACTGTGACATTCGTGTTGAGCACATACAAATTGATAGGAAATGACTAATTTTATTTCAGTAACATGACTTTTGTAAAAATTTGTTGACCATTGTTATCAATGTCAAGAATACAGTAGAATTCTGACTTGCTGTTTTGGACAAAGAACAAGTTTGCATTTTTTTCCTCCCATATCTCTCCCCATTACTCGGATTTGTAAATTCTTCTTAAATTTGAGATACAAGTTATTAAATTATACTTTATGTTTCACATCTTTAATTTTTATAGAAACTTGGCTCAGATATAATTAACATACCATAGAGCTCACTCATTTGAAGTAAGCAATTCAATGGTTTTTAGTATATTCTCAGAATTATAGGCCCATCAGTACAAGAATAGAACATTCTCATCACTCAGAATTAAGCCCCATATCCACTGGCAATCGCTTCCCATTACCCTGTCCTCCCCACCCTCAAACCCCCAAGTAGGAAATGACTACTTTCTGCCTCCATAGATTTGCCAATTCTGTACAGCTCAGATAAACATAATCATATAATATGTGGTCTTTGAGTCTGGCTTTTTTCACTTACAATAGTGTCTCAAGGCCCATCCATGATGTAGCACATGTGTCAGTGCTTTGCTCCCTTTTATTGCCAAGTTGGAGTCCACTCTGTGGATGCATCCCTTTGTTTATCCCTCATCAGTTGATGGACACTTGTGTTGTTTCCACTTTTTGGCTATTGTGAATAACGTTGCTAAGAAGATTCATGTATAAATTTTTATGTGGGAAAATGTTTCCTTTTCTCTTGGGCATGTACCGAGGAGTGGAAATGCAAGGAACTATGGCCACTCTATGCATAGACTTTTGAGGAACTGCCAGATTGTTACATTTCCAGCAACAGTGCATTGGGGTTTTGATTTCTCTACATTCCCACCAATTCTCATTTTCCCTCCTTTTTATTATAGCCATCAAGTCAGTGTAAGGTGGTATCTCTCGTTTGATTTGATTTCTCTTATGTCCAATGATGCTGAACATCTTTTCATGTGCTTACTGGTCAGTTATATATCTTCTCTGAAGAACTATCTATTCAAGTTCTTTTACCATTTTTTAATTCAGCTGTTTTTTTCATAATTGAGTTATAGGATATATTCCAGATATAAAGTCCCTTGTCAGGTACATGAGTTGAAAAAAATATTCTCCTATCATGTGAGCTGACTTTTCACTTTTTGATGGTGTCCTCTAAAACACAAGTTTCTAATTTTGATGAAGTCTGGTTTTTCTACACATTCTTTGGTTGCTTGTGTTTTGGTGTCCCATCTAAGAAATCATTGCCTAGTCCAAGGTCTCAAAGATTTATGTCTATATTTCTTTTCTAAGTGCTTGATAATTTTTACTTACATTTAGGTCTTTGATCATCCCTTAATTTTTTCCATTATTGCTTTTCATTTGTAACTATATTTGCATCAGCTAGTTAGGCTGAACTCTGGGTTATACCAGTTCCAATCATCTAATCTTCATGTCATAGCTTTATAATTCCAGTTTCTTCATTTTGCTTCAGTTCAGAATCGCAACGATGTCTTAAATCCTTCCTAGGCGGACAAGTTAGATGTAGTTTCTAAGCTCTTAACAAATCTAAGATCACGTTTCAGTTGCCCTCACACTTGAGCAGAGATTTGTCTGAGTGTCAGATTCTTAGAATACAACCATTTCTTGGCTCCCTCACCTCCTGGGACTTAGTGATAGAATCGCGGGCAATTCTAAGGTCTGCCAGATTTTTGTTTCTTTTGAGTAACCTGTTTTGTCTGCGTGAATACTAGTATAACTTTTTTTTTGTTACTCTTGTAATTCACAAATTTTGCCAGAATAAATAACTGTGAATCTATGTATATTGACACACTAAGCCTTTTCTCCTGTAAACTGAGATATTTTTTAAACCTCTAGAAAGTCTTCATTCATTACAAACCTTTGATCAGTGTTTCCATTCTAACTTACAGGGAGCAGTTCCTTCTCCAAAGATTCTTAAATGGGATTTACATTTTCTGTAGTTCTTTTCTATTACTATCTTTCTCACCACTCTCTTTCGTTGCTTTGCCTCCTGAGGAAGTATCTCAAATTTGCTCTCTGCAGCACTAATTCAAACATATAATGTCCTTTCTGTCTGTACTGCCTCCTTTGTGGAGTTCAATTCTATTGCAGCAAACTTTAGCTTTGTAAGCATTCATTATTCTCACCAGTTCCCTTTTAAGTTTATTATTTTTACATCTCATTCTGCCGTCCTAGTGACTTTTTGCTTCTTAGAAACAATGCCTTCTTGCAGCCCATTTAAGACACCAGTTTCCTAAAACTTACTCTGTTCCCTGAAATAAATACTACCCAAAGACAAGTTCTTGCTCTGCATATCCTGGCTGACTCCTTTCCTTGGGCTGTGACATTGTAGGTACTCGAGTGAGCGTTCTCTATTTGTTCACATTGCAATAAGGAGAGGGCTACTGGCGTCATTACTAAGTCCTGGGGTGAACAGGTCCCCTTGACCACACTTGTCACTGGTCAGCACCCCATCTCTGCTGCAGGTGAGCATGCCTGACACCCAGTAGTATTTGCCTAGTCATTCTGCCAGGCTGTGGCGGGACCTTGTACCTCTCCAGGGACTGGTACAGTATGTTGTGAGCTGATGGACGCTTCAGTCTCCCTCTACAACCTTCCTTCAGTCCACAGTACAAAGCTAGATCCAAAGGCCCGCAACTCAGGACTGTGCTGGAGCCAGAAGCGGAACAGCTGTAAGACAAAGGCTTTTGCCAAGCCCAGAGGGAGAGCGGAGCAGTTCCCTAAATATCACCATCCTCTGGCTCAGGAGAAGCAGGTGGAGGCAGAAACCTATTTCTTCTTGTCTTCTTCTAGACTGGCAGGGTTTGGCCACTCTGAGAAAAAGCCACTGACTGCCCTTATCAGCCCCTTAACTGCCCTTTATAAATAGCGGAAAGTTCACAGCAACTTTGACAATAGATTGCCTATTTCCTTCATTTTTATTAGTGTGTTTTCTCCTTTGCTATCTTCCTACGGGTTTGTGGAAAGGAGCGCTTGCTGGTCACAGTATCACAGCCAAGGCTGCGCAGCAAGCAGGCTCCGCAGTTCCCACATGCCCGAGCTACCCAGAGATTTAGAAAAGAGCGTTTCCATGGTCTCTTACTTTGCACATGTCATCACATCCCGGGTGATTTATTTTAATCAGCTGCCATTGCAAGGACTCCTATAACAAACTCATCCCAACTGTCCCAAGCTCTGTGGCAAGGTTTTTACCAGAGGCTCAACAAGTTAAGTGCAATCGCCTGAAGCATTCAGTTCCTAGGAGACAACTCTCCTGCTGGGCGACACTGACAGTGTTGCACTGAAATGTCATAATTCCTGCTCCGGACAGCTACTGAGTCTTCTAGAATACTGTTCTACCTTATCCGTCCCTCCCCCACCTCTATGTCCTTTCACTCACACTTATTATTGCACGACCCCATGGAGCCAAGCTCACTCACTTCTGTTCTGACCCAAGCACACCTGAGCCAACCCTCTACCACACAGGATAGGGTCACGCCACATGGCCCTAAGGCCACCCTATTGCAAGAAGGCACAGGTGAGTTTCTTTGTCAGATGTCTTGACTTTCTGCTCTAAAAGCCCACAAGAGCAGATCAATATAAAGCCACCAGCCCAGTAAGCAAGAATTGTTCAGGGAGAATTCGCCACCGTGGAATCCTGATCACTTCTAGAAGTGCTCCTGACCTGTGGGGCCCAGACAATGACACCCGTGAGCCCAACAGTCTGGGATCAGCTCTGGACGTGCCTCCATTTGCAATCAGACCTGCCTACATAAGCCCCAGCAGGAGCGTCGGACAGGGCACCACATGAACTCACCACTTGTAACCCTGGCCCAGTTGTAGGTCAACCCACAACCGGGGTTCAAGTCCAGTCAGGGAAATCCAGAGGTCAGCTGCTGTTGTCATAACTGACTTGTTTGCAAGCTCTGGGGATAACACCAGTAAACTCCCTTTCTGGAACCTGCCCTTATAGCACCAGCCAGTTGTCCTAGTCAGCTATAGTGAAAGCCAATGCTCCCAGTCAAGGCCAACAGTTGGCCTTGAACAAAGTGGGTCTAAGGGTGCCCTCTCATGCTCTGTTAATCTTCAAGGAATCATAGCTCCCTGACTGTACTTTCAGAAGGTCAACTTCAGTGCTACCCAAATTGAGTCATCATTTTCACGACACCTGGAAGAGGTCACCAAGAGGATGTGAATACTGGTTGACCTGAGAGCTGGACGCAGGCATTACACCCTCACCCTATCTGTGAAGTGTGGGTATCATGCGTGTCCTTGTTCTCGGAAGTTGCTCAAGGACAGAGCCTTGAGTTGAGATAGGAATGTGGTCTTGAGACCAGCTGGATGGAAGACATGACGGAACTGTTTCAAGCCTCTCTGCAAAGTTGTTTTTTTTTAAGATTTTTATTTTTATTTATTTATGCATACAAGAACTGGGATTGAGGCCAGAGCTGCAGGGAAGAGGGAGGGGTGAAAGGACTCACCAGAGACAGAGTTGGGAACAGAACAGGCAGATCTACTGAAATACACTGCTGAAGGGAGCAGTGGGCAAGACAGGATGAGGTCTGCTGAGCCATACGTGGGTCAGCTCCCTGGCCAGGGGTTGAATTCATGCCTCAATGGCTGGTGATAGATTTATAAACCTGAGACTTTAACCCCCGTGCCACCAGGGAGGCCCCCACTCTATTCTGTTTTAAGATCCAGTGGGCAGGTGTAGAGATGGCTGCCCAAGACAAGCCTCCTCAGAAGAAAGTCTTCTGCTCATTAAAACTGCCGCCTACCAATCTGGTCTGCATCCTTCATTGGTCTCTCCCAGCCCTCTGTCTATGAGGCTGGTTTCAGATTACACTTGGAAAGCTCCAGAGGTTGCAACCCAACAACACTGGAGTGGGCAAGTTACCTCAGATTTCTGACACTTATTGTTTGGCCGCAGCCTGTAAGAGCCAATTTTATGACATCTGTGGTTCCCTGAACACTATTATCCTCTTCAGTTCTTGAGCTATTTGTATTGTATTTCCAGAACCAGAGTACAAAGAGGTCACTGGTGGAACTTATTTTTAAAAAAATAATCAAAAGCCTCAGGACATATAGCAAATAACCAAACACATATCCAAGAAAATCTACTAAAACACAATAGTGGGCGGGACTTTTGAGTCCTTAATCCCACCCCAATCCCAACTGATACTCAGAATGAGTGTGACCAAGAAATGGCTCCCCCTCCCCCTCTGCCATCAGGCAAGGGATATGGCACTTCACCAAGCAGGAGGGCACCAGCATTTCTCATCTCCTAAGAGTCCCAACTGAAGAATCTAAACTCCTACTAAGTGTATCCAAAAGGTTGGGGTTCCCTTCCTTCACCCAGTCCCCATTCATAGTTAAGAGGTTCTACCCCCAGGAAAATACTGGGACACCAATAACCCTCATATTAGTTTACTCAAAGGGAAATTAATCCAAGCCAGAAAAGACAAGCTGAGAAGACTAGAGAATGCCGACCCTTCTTAGAACCTTGAGTTGAGGCCCAGAGGTTTCCCTCAGGGACAGAGGCAGTCCTTCAGAACAAAGAACTCCTATGATCTCCCTCAAAGGAATTGGCTTTCTTTGAAAAAGAAGCTGGGAAAGTTCAAGCCGAAGGGCACTCTGGAAAACAATAGAGATGTTAATGGTTAGCAAGCTTCAGACCAGCAGCTCTTCTTCACTAAGAGCCAAGTGAAATGATAGGCCAGTGAGTTCACCAAAACAACCAAGAACAATGATGTAAACCAGATATATAAATAAATAAACAACCAAGAAAAGGGACAACCAAGGAGAGTCTTCTGGATTTAGAACAAACCTCAAAAACTTGCCACAAAATCTACCTTTACCTGAATTGAGTTGGATCAGACTGTGGAGTAATCTATATCCCTGGGCACTGTTGAAAAAAACTGAGCAATCACCCAGCAATTAGCGAAGTCTGCCAGCTAGATGGGATGCCAACTGAGGCAAACAGGTAACTGAGATCAGAGGGAAGATAGCCCTGATTAAACCCAGACTAAGTGTGCACGTGCCCAGTGTGGCTCTTTCTGAGGAGTCCCGAAAGTCTGCCTGGAAAAAAGACACCACTTAATAGTCCTTTTGAGTCAAAGCAAACAAGCAAGAAAACATCCTCAAAAGCAAGACATAAAGAGGGACCTGGTATTCAGAGTTCCCACATTATTACCTAAAACTCAAGTTTTCAACAAAAAAGTATGAGGCATACAAAGAAACAGGAAAGGGTGGCTCACATGTAGGAAATAAGGCAGACAAAAGAAATTGCTTGTGAGAGAGCGCATGTGTTAGAGTTAATAAGCAAAAACTTAGGAGTAGCTGCAACCAAAATGTTCAAATAACTAAAGAAAACAACCTTTAAGGAAGTAAAGAAATATATAATGTCAATGACAGAATATCAACAGAAAGATTTAAAAAAAATTGTATTCTGGAAACAACTTTTGGTGATGATCATGATATAGTGAACACAGGTGCCAAAGTATAATCAAAAAGCCCATTCTACAATCTTTATGGGAATTCAAGGGACTCAGAATAGCAAAACAAGTAAGCGGGAAGACACACTTCTCAATTTCAATCATATTATATACAGGAATTGATCAATACAATGTTACCTAGATTAAAGGAATAGAATTGAGTCCAAAAATAAACACATGCATTTGGGCACAACTGATTTTTTATAAGAGCATCATGACCATTCAATGGGGAAACAACAGTTTTCAAAAAGTGGATATGAACATGCAAAAGAATAATGTTGGATTCCTTCCTCATGCCATATACACTAACTCAAACAAATCAGAAGACCTAATATAAGAGCTACATTATCAAATGGAAGCAGAAGTCTTTGTGATCTAAATAGATAAGTTTCTTACCAAAAACACAAACAGCCAAAAAAAAAATAGATTTCATAAAAATTTTAAATGTGGGACTTCAAAGGATGCCATTAAGAACGGGCGAATTGGTGGTGGGCTACCCTAGGGGAATACAAAATGTAAAAGACATAAATAACAATAAAAATATATATTTAAAAAAAAAAAAGAATAGGAAAATAAAATACAGAAGAGAACTATTTTGTAACTCCCAGTCAAAATTTATTATTTTATATTTGCAAAATCACCTATTCCCTAAAGTATAGAAGTAACCACAGACTCACAGAACTTTCATTCACTGACATGTGCAGAGTGGAAAATGAGCTGAGTTCCCCAGCACGCACATTCAATACAGCTGAGGTCACATGAGGTGACTCTGCCTTATTTTGGCTGTCATACTGTAAACAAGTATCCTCGGTGCCATGTGGTTCACATTTTTGTGCTTTCTGTTGGCGATTTCTCTGTTTATAACACCTCCCACAGATAGAGCTAGTTTTTTATTTTTCCTAAGTGCAAGAAGGCTGTGATGTGCCGTATAAATTTTACTCAGGCATGAGTTGTTGTCTACGAGTTCAAGATGAACAATGAGCAATAGATACTAAATAAGGTACCTTTATACAGAAGCACACATTAAACAAGTCTATATACGGATTGGTTGACGGGACTGTTCACAGAAGCAAAAGTTCACAGGAACCTAACACTGTATGTCTCCCACGGACAATGGTTCATATCTGAATTCAATGTCTGCAGCAACTTTTAGAACTATTTGTGAGTAATGGTAATCAACTGGCTCTAACAAGGAACATGCATTTGGACTATGTAAAGAACCCCCACAACTCAATAATAAATACAACCCAATTTCAACATGTTACGAAGGACCTGAAAAGAGTTTTTCAAAGACATGCAAATAAATCCATGAGAAGATGCTCAACATCATTAGGCACCAGGGAACGGCAGGGAGACCACTTCCTATCCACTAGGTTATAGCAACAGCATGTGACAGCAGGTTGTGGAACAAGGAGAACTCCCACTGCTGCTGAGAAAGTAAAATGGTGGAGTCACTTTGGAAATCAGTCTGGCAGTTCCTCAAAAATTTAAATGTCGAGTTACCATAGAACCCAATAATTATACCCCTACATTTAGACTATATACCCAAAAGAAATAAATCCCCCCACCCCCGATAAAAACTCATACATGAATGTTCACAGCAGCAGTATTTACAATAGCCTAAAGGTTTCAGCAATTCAAATGTCCATCCACAGCTGGATGGATAAAATGTAGTATATTCATGTGACAGAATATTATTTGCTGATAAGGAATGTGGTACTGCTAAATATTACAACACGGATGAACCTTGAAAAAGAAAGAAATCTGTTTCAAAGGACCACATATTGAATGAGGCAATCTATAGGAAATATCCAGAATGGCAAAGCAGATAAAAAGCAGATTTCTAGTTTTCTAAGGCTGAGGAATTTGAGGGAAATGGAGAGTGACAGCTAATGGACACAGGGTTTCTTTCTGGAATAGTGAAAATGTTCTAAAATCACCTACGGTTATGGCTGCTCAACTGGGCATATGCTAATAGTGAGTGAGCTGTATGGGTGAAGTATATGGCTTACAAGTTATATTTTAATAGCTTTTATTAAATAAAGGAAACGGCTATCTACCAAAGTTAAATTTAAAAAACAGTGAACTCAGAGTGCAAAACACATATCTGATAAATGACTGGAATGTAGACTACCTGAAGAACTCTCAAAATTCAACAAGTTTTTTAAAAATGGGCAAAATATTTAAACAGACAGTTTGCCAACGAAGAAATATGTTAAAATTGCAGTTGATACCACCACAAACCTATCAGGATGACTAAAACTAAAAAGACTGACCATCAGCAGTTTTGACAAACATGTGGAAGAACTGGAATTCTCATACAACATTGGTAGAAATACAACGTTTGGCCATTTTAGAACACAGTGTGGCAGGTTTTGTTTTTGTTTTTGCTTTTAAGTAAAATACCATTTTGTAATCCAGCCACTCTGCAACTAAGTATTTATCCATGAACTTTTAAACTCCATGAAAGGAATACACAAATATTGTACACAAATATTGATAGTCACTTTGTTATAGCCAAGATTGGAAATAACCCAAACACCAATCAATAGGTGAACAGATAAAATGAACCAAATTATCCATGTAATGGGAGATGACTCCATATTAAAAGAAATAAACTATTGATGCAAACAAGAACTTGGATGTATCTCAAAGTAACTACAAAGAATAAAAGAAGCTGGGCAAATAAGTGTATATACTGTACACTGCATGACCCTATATATAGAAATCTCTAAAAAGTGCACACCCATCAAATAACAGAAAGCAGGTTGGCAGTTACTGGGGAAGGGAAGTATAAAGGACAGAGGAAAAGGGGCACAAGGAAACTTCAGGGGTGAAATGCTCACTTCTGATGCTGGCCCTCCCTAGCCCCTAACCCCCCAACACATACACAATGGAATGGGAGCCTCATCATGAGGGTCACCCACCCACACGTTTAGGATGGTTCTGAATAGGTCTCTAAATGCTCTGACTGTGAGAAGTGGTGGTGGTGGGGGGGTTTATCTCCCCTCCCCTTGAATCTGAGTGGGCTGGAGACTGCTTCAATCAATGGAGTGGGGCTGAAGTGATTTCAGAGGTGAATCCTAATAGAGTGCTGGGACTCACATGCTTGGGGCCCTGAGCAGTCATGCAAGAAAGATGACTACCACCACAGTAACGAGGAGGCCAAGCTGTAGAGGCCACACATAAATATTCCACTTGATAATTCTAGCTACAACTCATTCACCCCCCGTGCCAGACATGTGAGTAAGGGGGTTTCCACATCACTTCAGCCCAGACTTCAAGTCTTCCCAGGTGAAGCTCAGGGACTATGGAACACAGCAAGCTACTTCCACTATGCCCTGTCTGAATTCCCGACCCACAGAATCTGTGAGCATATTAAAACAGCAGTGGCAAGCTGCAGAATGAAAAACTAAAATCTGATCCAGTTACCACAGCTCAAACACTATATCAAATGTTTATGAGGGCCTTCAGGCCTACAGCCGAGGGGAAACAGACCCAAAAAGATGAGAACTGTATGCCCCTATAGCTGTCTTTCCAAACTGCTTCTATAGACACTAGGTCTAGTCCCCACTCAGGTCCGGTTTATGCAAATGGGGGTTTCAGTCAGTGCAATTCTGATTGGTGGCAAGTTTATCCAATGGTGATTGGTCAAATTTCAATCCTGGTTGGACTCTGGCTTGCCTGGAAGAGAATGGTTTCATCTTCAACCAGTTACGAATGTGGGCACCTTCAACAATCTCCCCACTCTGGTTTCTACCCATACTCGGTATGACTCAGTTTTTACTTTTCTTTTTAAAATATTTATCAGTCACTAAGCTTTGGAGTAATTTGTTACACAACAATAGTAACGGATACAGAGGTAAATGCAGTAATTTGTTGGGTTTCTCCCATGATGAGCAAAGTAGAAACTCATATGCCCTGCTGTGTTTCCAAACCCTAAAGCACCCACCTATATTCCCGGAGCCTGGGTGGACTTATGTATCTGGGTGCCCTACAAGGACACAGACCCAAAGGCCTGGGTGGCCTGCACTAGGCAGAGTCCCAAGTGTGAACACCCAGTATGAACATGACTTCTTTCCTGCACTGCCCTAGGCAGACTAAAGAAGGGAAAATATCGGAGACTGAGCATATTACAACAGAATGGTTTTCAGGGACCACACAAAACCCCAGGGGCTTCAGTCACCAGCCAAATCATTGTGCTGCATCCTGACCACATTATATGGACAGAACAGAGTGTCCAAGGATGGGCATGACCCAAGCAGGACCATGTAAGTCTTCTATGAAGCCTGACATGACCAAGCTCACGGGCACTCAGCCATTAGCTACAGCTGCTAGGGGCTATCTCCCCGCTGTCTGGAAGACCAGCCTGAGATATAAGCCAAAATAGAGGGAAAGAGGCACGAGATGGTGAGAGAAAGCAACGGAGTCCCAGCCTCATCACTAAAATTCCTGGTCCACCCATGACTGAAGCACTATCTTTTTTTTCTTTTTTTGCTTAATTTGAGATGGAGAGAAGACTTGACCCCTGCAGGGCCCCCTCCTGCCTCTGGTCCCTAAATGCTCCTTTCTATTTACTCAGCTGCATGGGGAACTATGCACTTTTACAGTGATGGAAACAGCTGAGCATTTAGGAAAGGATAAAATGATATAAAGGCTGTAATATGCCTGGTCCAGTGCCAGGTGTGTGAACCATGCCCTCCATATGCCCACGAACAGCACGCCAGAGTGAGCACCCTCGGTCCCCCTGTGGGTCACACCTGGCACCCAAACAGGTACAACCACGCCTGGGACACAGCCTCACCCACGGATAAGTGTGTCCGTCTAAGAGAGTCTGGACATCAGATCCAATCTTGACAAAAAACTAGCTCTTTTTTTATGGAAAATACAGAATCCATCCACAAGCACATTCTGAGAAGCTGAATCAAAAACTTCTCCCCTCTCCAGAAGGATCCACTCCAGATTTCCTTCAAATCCGAAGTTCATGTATCACTTTAAAACTTGGTTCACTCTGCAACCTTCCTTTTAAAACAAAGTTTCAGGGACATGTATTACTGAAAACACCATATTCTGGGAGGAGAACAATCTCTGCTCTTCCCCCCACAGACAGACAATCCCCACACACACCCCACAAAATGTTTTATAGTAGAGCCTTGTCAAAAAGTTATTATAAAACATTTTATTTTCTCTGGCAGCCAGGAACGATGTTCAGTTGTCTGGAACGTAAGCTGCTCGCGGCGGCCGCTTGTCACAGACAACTGGGAGGGGGAAGCAAAAGACGACAGCAGTAAATCTCAGAATCCCCTGGGAGAAAGGTACAGGCCTGCGCCACCCATCATTCCCGGGCGGGCCGGGTTCCTTCTGAGGGAAAGCCATGTCACTCACACCGGCAGGCATGAAGTCAGTTCTATTCTTACTGCCATTTGAACAACTCCCTTCTTTTTTTGCTGTTGCTAACTGCTTTCCCTTTTTAGGTAGTTACGGGTGGATCAGAACTCCAAGTAACTACTCTTTAATATGGCTGAAACTGGAATATCTTCAAGCAGCCTGTACTGTCAAGCACTGGAACCATGAAAAAAACAGTCATGGGAAAAGAAAACAGAACCCCGGGCTTCGCCGGCCAACTCTGCTCTGTCCCCGCCCAGCTTGCTTGCTGCACTGGACAGTCCAACTTGCCCAGCCACAGGACAGGCCAGCCCAGGACACGGGGGCTGGGTGCATCTACCTGGGCACACGTGTTAGGCAGCCACGCCCTGGTCCGATGAGGACTCAGGGCCGGGCCCTTGGTCCCCCCATTCTTGTTTCTCCCAAGTCACTGTGCCCCGAATCCAGCAAGGATCTGGCCCCGCTCCAGGCCGGGCATTTCTCTGGGGAACTCTGATTTGTCACAACACACATCTCTCAGAGAAAGCGACCTTTTAATCATGTGACCCCCGTATTCTGCCATGGCTGGAGGCTGCGTGCCAACAGAACTGTCCCACAGTCCTCTGCCAGTGCCCATGGTTGTGGTCAGCTCCAGGATGGCGTCTCCGCAACAATCTCACAAGGACACGGGTCTGGAGGTGGGGACGTCTCCTGAAGGGCCGGCAGCATGCACACCTCCTGAGCCAGCCTCAAGGTCAGGCCCGCCGGATGCCAGGACCCAAGGGCACTGCCCTGCCTCCCAAGTCCATTCCCACTGGCTGCGTGAGATTTCCAGGTCTCATGAACACGAGGCACGTCGGCCGCGTGCAGAGGACAGGAGCCCACCCCTTCTCTGGAATCATTTTCTTTGCAGATCCTCTGAAGTCCAGCAGTGCTCAAGGCCAAGGCCAGACTCGACCCTGGAAACATTCCCAAGGCCCCTTCCCACCCTCAGAGCCACGCCCCCAGCCAGCCCTGGACACGCCTTCTCCAGCCCTCACAGGTCAGCTCATTTCTGGGAGCTCTTTCTTGTGCTCCCCACCAACCACCATGGCAGCACATCAGGGCCCAGAGCTCAGGGGACGGGGCGAGCACAGAGGGAGAGGAAATGGTACCTGGAGCATCTTCAGAGGGACCCGCACGACGCCCTAAATGCTTCATGCAGCAGTGTGTCATTTAAAGCTGAGGATAGAATTGCAGAGCTTCAGCCCACCAATGAGAAAACCCTGTCTGCACCTTCCAGAGGCAGGTTCAGGGAGGCCTTCGGGGAGGAAAACGGGAGATTTGGGGCAGATAACATGTCAGGGGGGACAACACCTCCTGGGGGCTGGGGACACTGACGCTCACCCCCGGAGCAGCATGGCCGCAGTCGCTGGGACACGCGCATTTACACTGAAGGAGGCAGTTTTTCAAACTCAGAGACAAGCCAGCAAGGCCCCTGACAGAAATTAATGGAGGGCCTCGGCCTCAGTGCAGCTCTGAACACTGCACACCAAGATGATTAACTGCTGCACAGAAGGGAACCCACAGCCCACATGTGACTCAGATGACCCCTCTGGAACAGAGCAGGCCTGAAGCTGGACCTCTCGGCTCCCCCAGGACCGTCCAGGAAAAGGCATAACTGTGCAGGGGAAGGCCAGGAGACGAGAGGCTGGGGGGAATCAGAACTCCCTCAACAGCAGGGTCAGAAAAGCGGCAGCTGGCCTCGGCGGTGATGGGCTGGGGAGTTGTACTTCTTTAAAGGTTGACATAAAGAAGGCACATCCCCTTCTCCAGGACCAGAAGGACAAGCCTGGGCTTCCTAAGGGATCCAAGGACGTCCGGTTTATAAGTTCTCTAAATGATGGCCTCTGCCTGGAGAGAAGAAAAGTCCCTTCTCCCCTGCCCCAGGCCTGAAGGTCTCTAAGCTGGGGGTGTGGCACCTACACCCACCTCGACTTGGCAAGGCCTCTGTGTCCCCACCCTGGGGCTCAGACCCTCCCCAGCTGGACCCCGGTTGCATCCGCCACCATCACAGCCGACCACCAATGAGGCCTGATATTTTCTGCTAAACTGGGCAGGAACATTCCCAGCTTTACTGGGCTTTTCCCTACGGTTCACTGTCCAGCTCTGTCCAAAGCCAGTGACAGGAGTTTGATCTATGACTTGCTAATGGATTGAGAAAGGTACAAGCTGCTGCTGCCCACAGGCAGTCTGTACAACCCCACACCGGTTCCAGCCAGCGAATTCCCTGTCTGGTTGTGCACAAGAAATTGCCCGTTGCTTTGAAAGAAGGCCATGCAAAACGAACCCGCTGCATTCGTGGCTGGAAAATGCCCAAGAAAACTGGGCAGCAGATGTCTTGATGAGACTTTTTTTTTCTTGCTGGGCTTTTCCAATGAGAAATGAGTGTGCTGCAAAGGCTAGACCTGTCTGCAGAAGGGGAAAAAAGACAACCTAAGACCAAACAGTCTCTTCAACCCGGGTGTCTGCTCCCCTTCCCTTCCCCGGTGTCGGACTTCCCGGCCTGCGTCCTCCTGCCGGGACAGAAGCCGGCGTGCTCCTTCGCTCAGTCACACTTTCTCTCCTGCTCTCTCCCTTGGAGGGAACAAGAACGCCGCTGATTCAAAAATCAGACACTTCTGCAGGAGTTGGCAGGGGCTCTCCACCCCCACTGCCCCTGGAACACCAAGTCAGCGCCCCAGCCCGTTGCTCGCTCAGCCTCCTGGCCCGTGCCTTCGGGGGCCAGTCCCCTCCTCTGGCCTCAAGGTTGGACCGGCTGCCAGGAGCTTCCTTGAGCCACCTGGACAGCCCCAGCCAGTGTGCACTTTAAATAATAAACTCTGCATTCTTGGTCCGTCTGCAGCCCCAGGCAGATTTTCCTATTGAAGCTGGAGGCCTTCTCTGCTCCGAGTTACTGAAGTGGGCGGTGAGTGTTGCATAAGAGTACAGGAGAGAACTGGAGAAAGACAACACTACTTCTCTTCCAATTCCACTGCTCAGTGGAACTGCATGTGGGAAAAAGGATTCAGACACACATGCACGGCACGACCACAGAATGATTTTCTGTTGGTCTCAATGTTCGAGGTTTAGGTCTTTCTCAATCAAGGAATGGGATATTCAAGATGAGACCCAACAGGCTTACCCCACGATATGACTTTTCTGTGTTTTTTTCAGAGAACATGCCCAAAAGATAAGTGGAAAAGGAGGGTGAGGAGGGGGAGCAATGAAAAAGTAAATGATTGTAAAGCTGAGACTTATAAGAGAAACATTCAAGAATGTGGTCAGTTGAGTCCTGGGCCCCCAAAAATGTCAGGTCCTCATCCCCAGCATGAGAATATGCTCACTTACAAGGTAAAGGGGGCTTTGCAGATGTGATGAGGCTGAGGACCTGAAGATGGGGAGATGATCTGGGTGGGCCTGATGTAATCACGTGTTCTCATGGGAGGGAGACAGAGGATCTGACTCCAAAGGAAACTGTCCGAGTAATAAGTACGGGCAGGACTCCACTGCCCTTCACTGGCTTTGCAGGCGGAGGAAGGGGCAAGGAGCCAAGGAATACAGGTGGCCTCTGGAAGTTGGAAAGGGCCAGGAAATGGGTTCTTCCCCAGAGTCTTAAAGGGGAAAGTAGGCCTGCTGACACCTTGATTTTAGGCCAGTGAAACTGATTTCAGACTTCTGATCTCCAAACTGTAAGCGAATGTATTGATGGTGCTTTTCTCAGTGCACCCTTTGCTCTACTTGTTCAGTTGGCATTTTTCTGCAAGGAGGATCCCCCAATTATTTATTTCTATCTGGTTCTTATTTACTCCATAAATACTTCTTCACTTATTTCTCTGGATGCTCAAACAGCCTTAGACAGGGCCAGCGTGAACACAGCCCGCTGCAGGTCTCACGCACAGCACAGCAGGCCCCCAGGCTCTCCTGCGCAGCCTACACCTCAGCTGAAAAAGTGGAGGAAAGCGTGGGCTTAGAAAAGCAGCATTTCAGATGATGCTAAGTGAGATTAGTCAAAAAGCGAAATAACTGATGGTCTCACTCTTTTGGGGAATATAAATAACCAAACAAAACAAACTGGCAAGACACAACAAAAATAACTCTCAACCTCTGTGAAAATCATGATGGTTCCCAGAGGGAAGGAGGGATAGAGGAAGAGGATGCGACAGTGTAGTGGTTCGGGGAGGGGTGAGGGGAGAGGGGGGATGTGATAGCAGTGGTTCAGGACCTTTGGTAGTGGGTGAGTACAGCATGCGCACATGTTGAGGTGTGAAACTGTGCTCTCCAAATTATATAGTAGTTTTATATACAGATGACAAATCAATAAAACTTGATTTAAAAAGCAAAACATCATTTTAAAGCTATCACAATAATAACTGAGTCTGCCAAGAACCAAGAGATGCTAAGACTGGTGAAAGTATGATGAAACCTAGGATATTAACATAGTCTCCAAATATCCACAAATTCCTTGCTAATTACCTATGGAAAGAGAATACCTTTATAGGAGCTTAACCTAGAAACACACCTGGAGCCAAGTCATAAAAGCTGACATCCCCCAAAGGGGATAAATTGGCAGCAGTGAGGCCTGATAATAAGATGAACAAAGAAGGACATGACATTATTCGGTGTCATTCCTGTCCAAAGAGCACGATCTAAGCCTGATCATGCAGAAATATGAGAGAGAAACCAAGCAGTCTCTACAGAATGACTACACCGTCCTCGAATCACTGGAGAAATGTGAAGCTCAGGGAAGACAAATGCTCAGAACCAACCCAGGCGAGGAGACGAAGGTGACGTGACAACCAAAAGTAATTACTGATTATAGATAGAATACTGCATTAAGAAAAGAAAGTTAGGGCCTCTCTGGTGGCGCAGCCGGTAAGCGCTGTGCTGTGGAGCTGTCGGCAGCAGCAACCTGAGTTAGAGGCCTGGCTGGGGAGATTCCCACATGGTGCTCAGACCTCTCCTGCCTTGTCCGCTGCTCCCCTCAGCAGAGTACTTCAGTGATCTACCTGTTCTGCTCCCCACTCTGTCTCTGGTGAACCCTCTCGCCGCCCCATGCCTCTGGCCTGTACCCCAGCTTGTGTGCATAAACAAATAAATCTTCAAAAAAAAAAAAAGAGTCTGCCTTAAAAAAAAAAAGTTATAAAAGACATTATTGGGACTACTGTTGAAATTTAAATATGAATGGTGTGACTCATATTGTGTCAATGTTTCCTATCTTCAGTTTGATAAATATATGATGGTGAGTAAGAGTTTCAGAAAAGATAAAGGAAAGTATTTCTAGATCAAGAGATACGATGTCTGCAAAGTACTCTCAAGTGGTTTGGGAAAAAGTGTGTGGATTGGGAGCAGACTGCAGGGGAGAGCAGCATGCGGGTGGGGGGAGCCAGAAGAGAGGCAGCAACTAGGGAGAAATGCTCTCAGTTGGTGAATGTGGGTAACAGGTATAGCAAACAAGAAGCTAACAGAAAGGATGAGGGAATAACGTAAAAGGGGCAAGGAGAAGAGAGCAAATACAGGTGCTGCCTGAACAGCCTGGGTTTGACTGTGCGGGCCCACTCACACGCGGATCTTACAAAGAAGACATACCACTACAGAATCGAAGAACACAACCCAGGACTGCAAAGGTACTTTCCTTAGGATTTTCTTCCTAACCTTTTTTTTTTCCTCTAACTTACGTTACTGTAGGGAGAAAGGACATATCGCATGTAACATACAAAATACGTGTGGATCAGCCGTGTTATGGGTAAGGCTTCCCATCAACAGCAGGCCAAACAAACTTCATGTTGAATTTTCGGGGAGTCCATACTTGGGTTTTTCACTGTACAGGGGTTGGTGTCCCTAAACCCGAGATTGTTCTGGGTGAGCTGCAGTTACTTCGGAGTCTGAATGGCTCCATAGGAAAAAACTGAATCCAAGCATGGTAACAGATCAGAGGCATCATCAGACAAGCGCTTGGTTCAGAAACAAGTTAGGGGAAGTGGGTGGCACTCCAGACCCCACTGAAGAAGGGGAGCCAGGGCTCAAGAAGATGACAGGCTTTTGAGACAGAAGATGAAAGAGACAGATGAAGCTGTGAAACACACAATAAGTGGAAAGATTTTTAATATGCCTCTTAAGACAAATAAATCAAGCAGTCCAAAAATAATATGTGTGATTTTGCATCATAACCATGTAGAACTTGAAGTAGACATTCAACAGATATCCTTGCAGGCACCACTGCTGGCGAGCACATGTGTGTTCCGCTGAACCCACCACCACTTAATGGACCATAGGATTCCCACTCAATAGTCCTTCCTGCAAATTAGTTTAATATTTTACCATTTCCCTCTCCCATCCTTGGGTTACTTCTACCATGGTGAATGGAAGACAGAAATTCAAAGTTTTATTAAAGTCTATGAAAATGCTAATGGAAGAGTCTAATTCGAAGCTGAACAGAGAAATTACAATAACCAAAGACAGACAAAATGTTTTGAAGTCAAAATAACCACTTTAAAAACGAGGAGCATTTAAAAATATCCAAAGTACCACTTCAGTTGTTGAGCATAGCCAAAAAACCTTCAAAAACTCATGTTCTCACCAAAAAAAGGGGGCTCACAGCTTCCATGTTCTCATGCCAAGTTCCAACCTGGAGGGATATTTTATGAATCAATTTATAAGGTTCTAAAAGTAAAGAGTTATAAAGGAAATAGGATCAGCCTGTCCTTCAGGAGATTTGAAGACTAGAAATGCTAGAAATGTAATCTCAGTGGAATCCAAGAGAAGGCAGTAGCTCTTTCCAGGCATTAACTGTGTCAGTCCCTCTGCTGACCAACCCTGCCCAGATAAAGAACACTGAGAACATGGCAGCTTACCTGGACTCAGTTGTCAGATAAACTGAATGTTTCATGGATACCTGCATGAACCAGCTGGCTATTCCCAGCCCATGTCCAAGGTCAGAGTAACACAAGATCCACAAGAAGGCATAATGGAACACCGTAAGGAACATGTTCCCATGGGAAATCTGGGATTAATCTGGTTAATATTTCTAAGAAACTTAAAGAAGGCATTTTGCTGGTAACCCAGTAAGTTAACTTCCCCAGTTCCCAAGCTCCCAACATTTGAATGTTAATTCCAACTAGACAGTGCTTAATTGTCTATGCTATTACCCAGTCTATTAGTCCTTGTCATTCTCAACACAACAACAAAGTTTACCAAGTATTTCACAGGTGGCAAGAACAACCAGAAGGGAAACATACTCTTATCCTGTGCCTACCCAGAGCACGGTCTAAGCCAGTATCCCCTAAAATATACCCCCGCTCCCGCACAGCAGAACAGAGATGTAAGATTTGAGGGCAGGAAAGGAGAGACTATTTTTTAAACAAATTCAGAATTTTCTATCTGCAATCTGGTATAGCTGCCCTTCTTTTATCTTAGTTTCCATCACACCCTTCCCCGCCACCTTCCCTGGTTTTGTTCATTTATTTCCATCATTAAAGGCTGAGCAGTCTATCAAAACTTCAAAACTAGCCTCAGGGACAAAAATGCAAAGGCAAGCATGATTTATCACTTTGTCAGCAGTCCTTGATAGCACGCCCCCGTGAAGACGGCAGCTGGTAATTAGACAAACATTCTGCAATGCCACGCACAGGTCCGCCAAGTTCTGATCACTGCCTAACAGTTGATGAGCGCTGGCTGGGGCCAAGGGGAAGGTGAGAATAAAACATATTTGCCATGGATTTCATTGTGCGGCCTGGCTTGGTGGTTGTCCCCTGAGAAAACCCACTCCCGATGGCTTGCGGGGCTGTTACTCATGGTTAGCCTCCCCAAGAGCAGCGGCTCTCAGCACCAGCTGAACATTAGGACCAAGGGGGGTGGGGGGTTCAATCACCAGGTGCCCAGGTTGTGCCCAAAACCAGTTAAACCAGCTCTCTAGAGGCTGGACTGGGGTATGAGGAGTCTTTAAAACTCCCCAGGTACTGCCATGGAGGGCCTGTCTTGAGAACAACTGCCTAAGAGCAATCTGCCTGCCTCTGAACCAATGTATGCGAATCAGTTGCAGAAAACACAGAGATTTAGAGTGACCGACAGCCATTTACAGCTAACTCTTGAACAACAGAGGTTTTAACTGCGTGGATCCACTCATACCCTTGTATCATAGATGATGTAAACAAAACGGTATCCATCGGGACAGTGCAGTGTTGTAAACATATTTTCTTTGTGCTTTTCTTCACAATATTTTGTTTTTTCTAGCTGACTTTATCGGAAGATGACAATAGAAAATACATATAACATATCCGTAAGGCTTCCAGTTAACAATAGGCTAGTACTAGTAAAATTATCGGGGTGACTAAAGTCATATATGAATTTTCAAGAGAGGTGGATAGGGCACCCCTAACTCCTACATTGTTGGAGGGTTAACTGTTCTTTAAAAGTAGATAAAGAAAAAATGGCCCAGTGAAAATGATCCAGATAGAACCAGAATAACACAACATCAAGCCCAACTCAACCAAGCCTCAGATTTACCTAAACTCCAGCTTCCTGTTCAAGGCTATTTAGATAGTAGTAATTTTGTGCTGAGGTCTATCTTCCCTGCTTATGTAGGAAGAAACAGAGCAAAACTCTAATGCCTGGTGGCATTCTCTGTCCATGTAGCACTCAGCACTCTCCTGGGATTTCAGAGATGACCTTGACCCAGGCAAGTCCCCTCTAACACCTCTCTGCAGACCAGGATAAAGAGGGGAGCCACCTGGATAGTTGTGCATGCAACCCCTAGCTGAGCTGCAGGGCGAGGGGAAAACAAAGACATTCAGGAGGAGAGTCACATAGTCAGTTTATTCCCAAGGCCTGGATAATAAAACCAAGACCCACTATATTTTTATACAAAGACAACTCTTTAAACTACAAAAGCACAACTCCCAAGGGTCAGAGGCGGGGCCCCAGCCTCTCCACAGAGGAAAGGACCCCCGGTTGCTCGCAGATTATCCACCTCCATCGAGGGGTACTCAACGGCAAGCACGCGACCATCAACACCTGCCAGGTCACGCACAGGTCACTCATATAAGAGGCACAGAACCGAAGACTCGCGGGTTTTCACATCAAGTGGCTTTATTAGAGTCAACTTTGAAAACACTGACACCCAAGTCACACCAGACCAGCCAGAGGAGGACACTGGGGACAAGTGTGCATGGGGTTCCCTACCACATGGCTTCACACTTCAACACTGGACTCACGTGCGTGCTAGGTGAAGCTACTGACTACTTCCGACTCAGGAGGTCGGGGCTCGCAACAACACGCCGTCTAACAGGTTTCCAGTGATGCTGCCGGCCCGAGGGCCACAGTTCGAGAACCACTGCTTCACAGGTCCACAGACAACTCTCCAAAGTGCAGCCGGACTGAGGCCGCTGGATCAGAAAAGCAAGCTCTGGCCGGGAAGTCAGGGAAGGAATTCTCATCTTAGCTCTGCCACCACCCTGGGGTTGACAAATAAGCCACGGAGATTTCTCAGGCCTCAACCTGCTCCTGATCACATCCTTTCATCATAATGTTAATGAGAAAAACAAAATCCCAGCCAACGTTGAACTTGGAGGACCCGCTTTCATTCTGCATTATTTTGCTTAAAGTCACAGTTTGCAAGAACATATTAAGGACATTAAGTGAAGACTGACTGCACACAGACAGGAAAAGGAAGTGGCCTTAAGGACGATAAAATTCAACTTTCAAAATACAGGGAGAGGTAAGTTCCTGTTCTCATGACGGCAGTGCATTCGGGGGACACGCCAGGGTGTGTGGCTTGGGGCGTGAACCGGTGCTGGGAGTGGGTCACGCCGTCCTCAGACTCACCTGTCAGAACCTTGCAGGGCTGCCCAGGTGTCTGGGCCTCGGCAGCGGCGGCAGGGGGGCTGGGCGCCAAGGACCATTTGCGCCTGAGCAGATGCTCTCGTCCCCTGAGCGGGCTCCCGGAATTGTTGAGGGGCTGGATGAGCACCTGCTCCTGCCCAAGCTGGATGAGGCCAACCTGCCCGGGAAGAAGAGAAGGGTAAGTCGGGCACACACGCCCATGACCCCAACAACCTGTGGCAGCAAGACCACTGACGATGGCCCAGTCTTTTCCTTGGCCTATGGCTCCCATTTTCTGGGCCCAAGAACAAGCTTCTGTGGGACTCGAAACATCCCATTGGCAGTCAGGGGCCGCAGAAGAAAGGGAAGGCGGGGAGGGGAGTTTGGGGGCTGGAAATGCAGAGCCAAGTGCAATAGCACCCACTTACTAGGTTCACTTCCAAAGCTGTGTTACTCTATTAATAAAAAGAAACTAAAATCACCCCAAAAGTCCACTTTAGGAGGCAACTCCAAATGCCAAAAGAATGAATGATGTTCTTAATGGCAACGTGTATCTTACCCCTGGGATATTTAGAATTAGAGCAGCGGGGTCAGCCGGAACTGTAGTATTGCTAGTGTTACTAGAGGATTTGTTTTTCTTCAGAACTTGTGATGTTTAAGAAAACATGGCAGAGTATTCAACGGATCTGATTTGTGATTCTAATTTAAAGTGCATCATAGATTTAGACTTGGGTTTTAAATTCTTACTAGGATTACAAACAGTATCAGAAAGCGTAAGAGAACTTAGGATTTCCCATGTTTACATGACTAAGTTATCAGAATCACTTAAGTATTTGTAACAACCAAAAGAAATGGAAATGAAATGGAGTATGTTCGATTTCTAAATGCAATTTTAAAGGTTGAAAAGTAAATAGGGTCAAATATTAGCCAAAGTTCCCTTAAGAGGGGTTGTAAAAACTTCCACACCACAGCAGAGCAATCCTCTGCTCTCAGACAGCCTCACCACGTTGAGAGAGCACCTCAATACTGAGCCTCTCTGAACAGAAATCAGATCAACCAATAAGACAGCCTAAAACCCTGGGCCCCCAGATCATAAGGTGGGTTCCCACTTACTGCTCTGAGCAGATCTCAAGGTTTTCACTTCATTAGAACTTCTGCCAAAATCAACTCAGATTTTACTGCCCGAATAAAACTGTCTGAATTGGCACTTCCATGACCCGCAGGGAAGCACGGCTCTCTTCCCGCCTTTGAAGTTTAAACCGAGTCTGGTCACTGTGATACCTTGAAGAGGCGGCGGCAGAGGGAGGCTGAGGGGGACATGAAGGCTGCAGGGGGGCTGTGTGGAAAGCAAGTCTCCGGACAGACGCCGCAGTATCCGTCAGGGAAATCGCGGTGGGGGGTGAAGCAACAGGTAGGGGTCCGTGCACGGCATGAGGCCCCTCCCTGGAGGATCAAACCCCACTCTGACAAGGGGCTGATGCTCTGGCATTGGAGGTCATAGGCCCCTTGGGTCTAGCGCTCTCAAAGCCAGTTACTTGCTCAGCTGGTGTTTGTATTCACTGAGTAAAAAGTTGGCAGTGCTAATGTGACGCAGCACCTTGGGTAAGCAGGCGTGTGCACACAGACCATACACACAGCAGAACCTAGCCCCTCGGGGTGGTTTTCTTTCAGGTGTCTTTGAGACGCCCACCTGCTGGTTTCCCTCCATCGGGGAGAAAAACAGCAAGGCTGGTGAGAGATGGACAGACAGCCCAGTGGGCTGACTCTACCTGGTGACCCCGCTGGGACCTGAGTTTGCAGGAAGGGCTTAGACACAGACTGCACCCTTGGGAGCCAGCACGGGGACAGGCCTCCCCCACCGGGTCTGTCTGTCACTGGGCTCCTTGGCGCACTCTAACACTTACCCTGTCATCATATAACCAGTGATAAAACGTGCTGGCGCCACTTGAGTCTCCCCCAGCCCCCCAGGGTCACAGCCCAAGGCAAATAGTTGTCGAAACTCCTAATCTTTCCCTGGTCCTCTCCCTCCTCCAAATACCCCCCTTCCCTGTACTGCTGCACCTCACTATCCACTGTTACAACCTGATTATTCTTTGAGGCAGGACGAGAACTCCTCTTTACGTTTCCAATGTCCGCCACCTACTCAAGAAAATGGGAGTGGGCTGGAATGAGCTGGAATGGACAGGACTAGAGTAGAATGGCCTTCGCCCTGTGCCCCTGACTCGTGCTTCTCATCCCTGGCTACACACTGGAGTCACTTAGAGAGTATGGAAACTCCAGAAGCCCAGGTGCCCCTGAGTCAGCATCTCTGGGGTGCAACTCTGGCCTGCTGTCCTTACAAGCTTACCAGAAGGGTTCAAAGAGCAGCCGGGGTTGAGAGTCACCATCCTTGCTTTTAACTGGGTGCTGGAGATGCTGGCTACCTCCTATTTGATGTGCCTGCTTGGGGGTACCCTGCACTTGAGATGCCTTGGCAAACCCTGAGACTGAAGGTCCCCCTTTGCTTGCCTCAGACTTCTGGGTGTCTGAGCTGACATGGGGGACTGGTGTCTGTCCTGCAGAAGGGAAACCCCTGGCCTGGCACAGGGTGAGGAGTCCCAGGGTTCCTCCTAGAGCACCATCCCGAGCCCTCCTTTCAAAGGCTGCCTCAGCTGCCTGTTCGGTACCCAAAGCCAGCTCTGCCCTTGCAAGGTGGGCGCCATCATTGCAGGCTTCTCCCCCTTCCTGATCACTGTTGGCCCCAAAGATGTGCCAGGCCCTCTTCAGAATCCCCCATGTCACTTTCCTCCCTCTCCATCCTGCAAGGCAGGCTCCCCTCCACTCTCCGCCACATGCTGCTGTCTCCTGCTGTCTCCGATGGCTCTCCCCAGCCAGCCAACAGCCAGAAGGGCCCAGGTGCCTCTCAGCAGATTACCCCTCCCCCCCGCACCCCCTCTCAGTGTGGTCCCAACCAGCAGCAACAGCACCTGGGAACCTGCTGGAAATTCCAGGGAACTCTGGGGCCAGCCAAAGGCTCAGAACCTTGCTCTAGGGTAACTTCTAGAGATCTCAGGTTGGTGCCTGGCGCCCACTTGGTGAAATCCACACATCTGTCAGTTCAGTTCATCTCCCACCCCCATTCCAGCTGTGGGCCCTTAGCCCAGAGAGACTGGTCTGGAGACTCTGACTCCACCCCCACCTGAACCTGAGGCCGCCCCTTTGGCTCTAACAGCCCTTGGTCTCAAGGCCCTGCCCCGCCCTCCCCTGCTCTACCCTCAGCCACCCAGGGGGTTCCCCTGAGACTCAGCTTCCAAGACAGGGCCGCCTTTGTGCTCCCCTCGGGGGCCCTCAGCAGCCTGCCCGAGGGTCCGCCCCACAGCAGGTGTGTGGTAACCATCTCTTCATTTAGTCAACAGTGTTGACTGATGGGTTGATTTACAAGGAAAGTCTGGGAGGGACCTGGAGGGCAGGAGAAGAGGTGTACGCAATGCCTCATGTGCCGGGCTCTCCCAGACCACTCCCCAGGCTTCACCCCCTTTCATTCCCCCAGGAGTCACGCAGGGCCCAGGCTATTCACCCCTGCGAGGCTGCAGCCAGAGGTGACTCACTCAAGGTCCCAAGGGCCCCATTTCCTAAGGAACAAGAGTGTGACCTTGCATCTGTGCCCGGAAGCAAGCCGGCAAGGCTAATGAGACTCCCAGTGGCTCCCTCCAACCTACTGGCTGCAAAAACATCTCCCGTCGCCCACACCCAAGGGCAGACAGCTGCGGCGCTTCAGAGCTCAGAACATCAGCTCCAAGAATGCAATCAGCCGTGACATCTTCAGTTCGTCACCCCGGCTCACACATTTTTCTTTTTTAAAATGTCGCTAGGGAAATACAAGTTCAAATGGGGAAATGTAATAACATACCCCAGGTAGGTAATGAAGCGAGGTCACGTGCCCCTACCTGTCCCGTGGGGGATGGTGGTGTGGAACATCACTGCGAGGCCTCGTGGCGTCCTTCCGGGGGCAGGGGCCTGGGACTGTCTGATCCGAGTTCCTCCCCGTAACTACCCCAAGCCTCTGAACTTTGCTCTCTCTCCCCTTCTGCTTATTTTCCTCCTTTCCTTAACATGTGCTTAGTTGGTGCTTTGTACAAGGCTTTAACAGGAGCACTGCATTTCCCGAACATACTCACACGGCACATGAAGCATTCCTCAGTAATACTGATCAATAGATGTGCTTCCCCTCACCTGAATCAAGACAATGATTACGAGTTTCCTCTATTCCCTTCCTATAGGTCTCCACACCATACAATTTTTGCCAAGACTCTTTCAGCTCAGCTGCATGCGATCAAGTGGTGCTACATTAAGAGTGGGCGGCTCCACAGTCTGTCAGAAGAGCTGATAACACCAAAGGGGGTGGCCGCAACCTCCCAAACCTGCCCCATCTCCACAGGAGTCACATACGTGCAGGTTGCCTCCTCAGGGAGCACAGGGTCTCCCCGACTCCCCCAACCCCACCCACCTACTCGCTGACTGGCTGACCCCAGCCCCCTCTATTCTACTGTTGACCACACCGCTTCCCTTTTCAGACAGAGGGGCAAGTTCCTTGCCAAAGCTCCCGGGCAGACTGGGAAGAGTGAGCAGAACTACGCAGGTAAGACGCCCAGCCATGATGTGCTACCTGAGCAGTCACCTGTGCAGGTGGCCTGCGCCAGAGTAGTGGCTGCTGTCCTGCTGGGGTGCCCTGGCCACTGGGCAGGCTCCTCAACCTGCATCCCGAGCTCCTGCGCATCCTCTCTGGTCCCAATGCCCCCGGCAGGCCACAGCCCCAGGCAAAGGTGGCAGATGCTGGAGGGTGGATGCCAGAGCTCACTAGGGTTCTCTAAGGAAGAATGGCCACCGTGGGGCTGACCACCTGTAGGGTAAATGAAAGAGGCATCAGGAGTTTTCACCCTCCCGCCTTTAGATTGGACGATGGGCACCTTCGGTCTTGCACGCGTGCCTTGTGGTGTGCACGTGCGTGAGTGGGCACACCTGGGCCTGGAGAGACACCACAGGAGGGCGGCGGCAGCAGCAGAGGCAGCAGCAGCGGCAGAGGCAACAGCAGTAGCGAAAGGAGAAGCGGCAGGCGCGCGGCAACAGTAGCAGAGAGCCCAGAGAGAGTGAAGATTTGCCGCCACCCCGCCTGCCCTGTGCCTGGTTGCCCACCACAAAAGGTCATTAAAAGCCCGTAAAAGCCACTGGGGGCTCCAGGACTCCTTCTTTCCCATCTTCCTGAATCACAGGGGACTTGCCTGGTGCCCTGCTGGCACAACACCACCCCGTTGGCAGGGCCCTTCCCTCTTCCCTGTGCACTTCTCCTCGTGTGCAGGGAGGGGAAGCAGCCCCTTCACCCACTCAGTCAGGCTCTCGGCACAAACAGCAGAGTCTCCCAGAGGCTGGCGTGCAGCCCTTCAAGTTCCACCTCAAGCCCAAGCCCGCTCTGCCCAGTGAAGCTAAACCAGGTTCCAAGTCCTTCTATGATCTGGTCCTGCCCACCAGAAGCAGCTCATCTGAACTTACACAAATTCTGTGTGTGGAACTACCTTCCTCAAAGTTCAGTGCTCTGACATTAAATAGTTGCTATAAAATTATCTGGCAATAGGAACTCTTCCAAAAACCTGCATTATGTCTAAGGATTTTGTGAAACATAAAGCAGCATAAGCAAAAAAAACAAGTAATAGTTGAGCCTCCGGGCTTTGAAGATCCAAACAGCACAGCTTGCACGGCTTTCCAAGATAAGACAGAGAGGGAACCACCGGGCTGGCCCCTCCCCCAATCTCAAACATGAGGGGAGCAACACAAGGCAAGTGGCCCACTCTTCATGCCCCGCGAATAATTAAGTAATGACCTGTTCTAATCACGCGTCTCCTCGAAACGATACTAACCATCTCTGCAGAGAGCACAATTCCACGCAGCAGGGTCCAGAGCACTCTCCTAAGCCATGTTGGGAGACGTTGGCGGCAGCAAGATTTAATTGCTAGTCAAGAACGGAATAAAGTTTTATTGTACACAGCCACATCCATCTGTTTATTTACTGTCTCTGGCTGCTTTTACATAAAGTGCCCTGCAGAGCCTGAAATATTTACTATTTGGTGCCTTACAGAAAAAGCTGGCCACGCCCTTGTCCGGGATTCCTAAGATGCAGAAGGTTCTGGAATGGCCCAACCTGTGGCCACCAATCTATTTGGCCTCACTTCTCTCCCATGCCTCATAGCTGAGCCTGACACACACACAAACACACCCCATATCTCCACTACACAGTGCTTCCACATAGTCAAAGTGACCAACACATCACCACCCACCTGAACGGTCTCCAGCACATTTGAGAACCCAAGTGAGGTGGACACAAAGCAAACTTGGCTAGCCTAAGCTCCTGCTCGTTCTTTTCTCGAAGTTTCCCAGGACCACCTGGGAAGAGACCAAGAGGTCCCCTCCAGGTCACCAAGCTGCCCCATCCCTCCTGCCTTCAGCCCTTCCTCTAGAGAGTGCTCTTAGAAGACGGGAGTCCAACACCCAGCTCACACGCAGGGGATGAACAAGGCAGACTAAACAGCAGGAGTGTCTTCTCTAGCAGGAATTTAACCTCTCAAGTCTCTGAGGTCCACCCGCAGCTGGCACACACAACTCAGCCTCTTGGCCTGGTTCCTTTATCTAAAGCACAGCGCCCTCACATGGTGTCAAAGGGAAGGACAGTCTTCCCCCAAAACCAGAGGACTGAGGGAACCCTGTCAGGCTCAAATGCCATCTGTGAGAGCGCCCGGCACCTACTCTGTGGGGATTCTAAATCAATGTTATCCAGATTTCCACCCTTGGCTCCTTCACAGATAGCTCCTCGCTGGAAACTTTACACCGAGAAGTATAAACTCTGACCTCTACAGAAACTCACTAAACCGCAGCAAATGGGATTCAGATGTTTCCGTGTACAGTACAGCGATGTGGCCTAGACTTTAAACACTTTGGCAAAAACAGGAAAAATGATGCGGGCCTTCCAGTCCCTCCCAGAACATGATACAGCCTTGACCCCAGTCCTGCAGTGATCTGAGCCTTCCTCGCTCCCACTTAAGCCTCCTCACCCGCAGCCCACATTCCCTGCCCTGTTCCACACTAGCTCCTCCCAAATCCCTCCACGGTCCATTTTCCTTGCTTAACCAAAGAAGTCCATTTTTCCAGCCAAGCAAAAGTTGCTCACATTCTGATCAGGACTCAGAAAGTCCTGAAAGGGCAACTGGTCAAGGCCAATCCTAGGAAATTACCCCAAGTCCCCAATGGTTGGAGGAATGGAGAAGTCTCCACTAACAGACTTGCACCCCCAGGCAGTCTGGCTTTGCTGCAGATTCTGGGTGACTCGCTGCAGAACGGGTGGGTAAGGGCAAGAGAATTCTTGATGAGGGGATAAGGTGGAGGTGGGGCAGCAGCTTCTCAGGCCTGGGAAGGAGAGACTTGTAAAATATCAGAAACTTTCCCCAGGGGCCAGGCAACCCCACTGTTTCAAGCTCTGAGCTGATACCAGGCTTCACTGGGGCAGCCCATTTGCCAGCCGTGTGCACTCTTGGGGGGCCATGATGGAGAAGCTGGGAAGGGTTGGGGTACCAGAGTAGCCCAGTGACCAAGTGTAAGCACAGGCAGGACGGGGTGCAAAGAACCTCCCCCGCCCCTCAGAGCATGCATCACTGGTGCTTCAGATGCAGCGGGGCAGAGGGCACAGCAGCCACAGCTGGGGAGTCTGGGGGGAGCAGGGAGAGGACCTTCTCACCTATGCAAGCACCCACCAGGCATGGCTGAGGATGGATGTCAGGCAGAGGCCCGCTTGTGGGATGAGGGAACAAGGACAGGAGTACCCGCCCGCACCTGGCTCTTACTTTTCAACTAAGCAGAGCAGGTTAGTGACCTGTCAAGGGACCCTCCAGACTTCCTCTTCCAAGTACAGAAAAACTCGAAAGCACAGAAGGGAGAATGGCGATCACCTGTCCTCACACCCAAGATGAAGTGAGCGACACCCAGAGGTGCTCCCCAGCACAGGAACCCATGCGCACCGGTGCAAATGCAGTGTTCTCTGCACCTGGACAAGGTGCCCTTCTTGGGCCGGGGGCCTGACAGGTTTAATCCCTAGACCTGTGCTCCCCTGGGGGCTTTGGTGGACCCCGCCTTGCAAAGCCCGATGGGCACCGGCCCTGCACACAGCGGAGGCTCAGAACAGCTGATGGGACGCACTGGACAGTTGCTTCCCCGCCCAGCCCCGTATGCTCAGACCCGGCGGAAGAAAGGAAGGTCGGGGCTGGAAGAGAGGGGTTCTCTCAGACCTAAGGCAGACACCCCCGGGGGGCGAACTTCCCTCCTAGGAACCCGCACCCGCCTGCCAGCCCTCCCGGCGCTGTCCCGGGGACCTCCCGGGGACCACCCCCGGCGCCGCGACCGACCGACCCGGAGGGGGCACAGGCAGTACCAGGCCGCCGGCGGCGCCGCAAGCGCTGAGCGAGACCAGGGAGCCGGGGTGGCCGAGGACGCGGCCCGAGTAGAAGCACAGCTCGGCGGGGCGTCCGCGGCGCCCGGTCGCGCCCGCCTCCTCCACCTCGAAGCCCCGGGACAGGAAGCGCAGGTCGCGGCGCAGCTGCAGGTACAGGTCGCGCCCGAAGGCCGGCAGGTGCAGCAGCAGGGCGCGCTCGCCCGGCCGGACGCGCGGGGCGGCGAGGGGCGCGCGGGGCCGCCGGCGCCGTCGGGGTGCCGGGGCGCCGGGCAGCGGCGGCAGGTGCACGTCTTCGGGGCGCACCCGCCGCGGCAGCGCCACCTCCACGTCCGCCGCCGAGTCGCCCACAGCTGCGGGGAGAGAGGAGACGCGTCAGCGCCGCGGCACCGGCCCGGCCGCCCCCTCCCGCCGGCCGCCCACCGCGCCGGGGCCAGGGCCGGGCACGCCGCGCCAGCCGGACACGGCGGCCGGGGCGGGCGTTCTCCTCGCCTCCCGCGCCCGGCATCTCCACGTCGGCCGCAGCTCCGCCCGGGCCCCGCGCCGCCGGGCGAGCTCTCCGGAGACGCCGCCGCCGCCGCCTCGGAGTCCGGAGCAGCGGCGGCGGCGCGCCCGCCCGGGCAGCCTGGAGCTCCGTCCTCCGCCGCGCCCCGGGGCTGTCAGCGGCCGCCGCGGGCCCGGAGTTCCCCGGCAGGCGGCGGACGCCCGGATGCCGCGGGCGGGCAGGGGAAGGAGGCGCGAGGGGCGGGGGCGCGGGGGCGACGGCAGAGGGAGCGCTACCTGCGCCCGGGTCCGGGCCCCACAGCAGCAGCAGCAGCAAGGGCAGCACGAGCGGGGGCAGCAGGGCGCCGTCGCACATGGTACCGCGGAGGGGCAGCCCCGGCCCGTCACCGCCGAGCAGGAGCGCGAGGCGGCGGCGCCAGCCGGAGTGAAGCCCTCCAGCCTGTGGAAAAAGTAATTAGCGCTGCGGACAAACCCAACGTGGTAAATCCCAAGCCCCGCCTTCTCCTCGGAAACCTGGAGGTGATTGGACTTCCGCTTTCCTCTGCCCCGCCTCCCCTTCCCCTATTGGTTGGGACGGGTCAAAACCAGGGTACGTAGTTAGGTTGTAAGCACTTTCTTACACGTGGTTTCTGGGCAGTGGCGAGGAGGAAACGCCAGGTGGCGCGCGGGAGCCGACTGGAACGGAGCGACCCGGGAGGACAACGGGCTGGTCTTCAGGCTCCGGGCAGCCTTTCTGATCCTGCTGCGCAGCTTCCTGGGAGCACAGGCCTGAGATGGTCGCGATCACCGGTTTCATCCATCCAGAAGACATGGTCTCTCTGCCTCTGAAGTAAAACCAACTGGGGTTGCGTGTGACTGGAAGGACGCCCAGGCCACTTTCTTGCGCACCTGAGTTTGCACCTGAAGGGTTATCTGTGGTGTCTTATTTAACCCTTCACACCTGTTCTCACAGGAGGTCGTTAGAGACATGATCACATCTGCTTGCAGACTGAGAAATTGGAGAGAGAACCTAAGGAGCTTGTTTAAGTTACGCGGAGAGTTTCTGTCAGAGGAGGAGCTAGAGCTCCTGGCCCTGACTTCCAGCCAGCTGCTGCTCCCTGGCCAGAGCCCTCCCCAGCGGCAGGAGGGACGATTAGCCATTACCGTGGGGAAACAGGCACGGGGAGCAAAGTCTGCACTCCAAGCCAAACCTTCCAGCGAATTGATTCTTTTCCCACCTGCAAGAAAGGTGGTTCCTTTAGCTTCTTTTTTTTTTCTTTTTTAAGATTTATTTATTTATACATACAAGCTGGGGTACAGGCCAGAGACGTGGGGCGGTGAGAGGGCTCACCAGAGACAGAGTGGGGGGCAGAACAGGCAGATCAGAAATACACTGCTGAGGGGAGCAGCGGGCGAGGCAGGAGAGGTCTGCGGCACCATGTGGGATTCTCCCGGCTGGGTATCGAACTTGCTGCCCACAGCTCCACAGAGCAGCGCTCAACCGCTGCGCCACCAGGGAGGCCCGGTTCCTTTAGCTTCTTGAGGATCATCTTGTAGAAAACAGAAGGAGCCCAAACATAACCATTCTCAGGTTTCTCCAGACACTTATCTGTCCTGCCTGCTTCTGATTTCTCAAAGCAGAGTGGTTCATGCAATCCTACTGGACTCTGCTTGGGGCCCCAGCATCTAGTATGTGTCACAGAATCACATGTCATCAGGAGGGATCAGGGTTGAGGGGAACACCACCCAACTTCCATGACATTTAATTAATCTGGGAGTGGACAAGCTTGCTGCTCTGGGTGTCCCCAGGGTGTGACTGGTAGAATCCTTTTCTGCTCTATTGGGTCCCTGCCCTCCTCCTGGAGCTGGCCACAGGAGATTGCAATTTCAGCCACTGCTCCAGGGACTACACTCCCCCTCAGTTCCTTGCCAGAAGTCTCCACACCAGTCCTGCTTACTGTCAGGCGGTTCTTTCCTCCCCCAACTGCATTCCGATCAGTATCCTCTGGTGGCACAAGAAATCACAGTGAGTGTGGTGCAGCTTTGTTGGCCAAATAAAGGTGCCTCAGAGACCTGCAAGAATAGTCACTGCTGCCCTTGGAGTCAGCCTGAAGTTGTCATTGTCAGTCTCTCAGATGATATTCAGATGCATGAGTCTGCAGGGGCATGCCAGCTAAAACAAAGTGTTCCCCAGACTGACCTAAACAAACAAGCTTGGAAGCAGCAAGTATTGGAGAGGTGGGTGCCAGTGGGTGGAAATGCAAAATGGTATGCCCACTTTAAAGAACTGGGCAAACCTAGTAAAGCTGAAAATGCACCTAAATCAGTTCTGCAATTCCACTCTGTTAACTATCCTGGAGAAAACTGGCACGCATGGACAAGGATGTTCACCACCGCATTTATGAAGAGCAAAAAAAAAAAAAAAAGAGAAAATCCAAAGGTTCATCTCCAGCTACTCCAGCTAGAGGGCTGATAGCACACTGAACACCAATTTAAAGCAATGCAGTAATCTCGTATCTAAACCATCTGGAGAGACCTCCAAGACCTGTTGTCAAATGCTCTTAAAAATCAAGTTGAAGAAGAAGAATAATAATATAAAGTGATAATCCTCATGAAAACACATGTAAAATCATTAGTATGATAAAATCATAGGGAAAAGTCTGGGAGGATACACAAAAAACATTTCTAAGGTTTCTTTTCATATCAAGTTGCATGAAAGGATGCTACGTCAGTTTCCAGCTGGGATAACTGATACCATTTTAAGTATTTCAAGCAGAGGGAATTTCACAAAGAGAATTGATTGCAAACATTGGGAAGGGCTAAAAGAGTAAGTTCAGTGACTTCATGCTGACCCTGCCTCTGGGTTGCATTCTAGCTCTATGCTGCTTCCACTGTTGAAGGAAGACATTGTCACAGTTGGTGCAGCTGTGCCAGAGGTGCCACCATGACCAGGGCATCATGTCCATTGCCATAACAGCTTCCAACAACTGCTGCACTAGATGGCAAACAATGTTTGCCATCTGATATTGTGCCAGTACCTCTTTGGGGCAGAACCTAAGGGAAATTGTAAGGGAATCCGTGCCTGTGGGTTGTGGACTTTTAGCCCCAACATTAAAAAACAGAATATAAAAGTAGGCTGAGAGACAACCCCTCTAATGGTTTTAATTTGGCTTAGAAGAGACTGAGTTCCCTTTGCCCCTCATCACTTTGTTCATCCATCAGTATAAAAGGTTTAAGCCGCTCCCCCCCCCAAAATCTATTAATTCAGTATAATGTATACCAAAATTCCAATGGCATTTTTCACAGAAAAAGGAAAAAAATCCTAAAATTTCCATAGAACCACAAAAACTCTGAATAGCTAAAGCAATCTTAAGAGTAGAACAAAGTTAGGGGCATCCCTAGTTGCGCAGCAGTTGAGCGCTGCACTGTGGAGCTGTCGGCAGCAGCCATGTAAGTTCGACACCCAGCCAGGGAGAATCCCACATGGTGCAGCAGACCTCTCCTGCCTCGCCCGCTGCTCCCCTTAGCAGTGTATTTCTGATCTGCCTATTCTGTTCTCCACTCTGTCTCTGGTGAACCCTCTCGTGACGCCATGCCTCTGGCCTGTACCCCAGTTTGTATGTATAAATAAATAAATCTTAAAAAAAAAAGAGTAGAACGAAGTTGGAGGCCCCACACTTTCTGATTTCAAGCTATATTATAAAGCTATCCTGATCAAAACAGTATGGTACTGGCATAAAAAAGGTAAACCACTGAAGAGAATTTAAAGCCCAGAAATAAACTCATGCATATAAGACCAACTAACATCTGACAACAGAGCCAAGAACAGTCAACAGGGAAAGGATAGTCTTTTCAATAGATGGTGTTACAAAAACTGGATATCCACATGCGAAAGAATGAAATTGGACCTCTAGCTTACGTCACTCACAAAAGTAGAACTCAAATTGAATAGGGACTTTAGCTGTAAAACTATATCCAAAAAACTTAGGGAAAGCACCTCCACATTGGTCTTGGTAATAATTTTTCAGATGACAGCAAATGCACAACCAACAAATTGAAAAATCAAGAAGTGGGACTGCACTTAAATCTAAATATTTCTACATAGCAAACAAAACAATCAATAAAACAAAAGGCATCCCATGGAATGGGAGGAAATATTTGCAAACCATATATCTGATAAGGGGTTTAATATCCAAAATATATAGGGAACTTATATAACTTATACAATATGGAAAAAACCAATAATTTGGTTTTAAAATAGCAGAGGACTTGAAGAGACATTTTTACAAAGAAGACATACAAATGACCATGTTGAGTGTCCATTTTGTATATGAATAATACTCAACATCACTAATCACCAGGGAGATTCAAATCAAAATCATGAGATATGACTTCATACCTGTTAGAATGGCTGTTATCGGGCCTCCCTGGTGGCGCAGCGGTTAAGCGCTGCGGAGCTGTCAGCGGCAGAGATGCGAGTTCGACGCCCAGCCGGGGAGAATCCCACATGGTGCGGCAGACCTCTCCTGCCTCGCCCGCTGCTTCCCTCAGCAGTGTATTTCTGATCTGCCTGTTCTGCTCCCCGCTCTGTCTCTGGTGAAGCCTCTCACCACTCCACACCTCTGGCCTGTACCCCAGCTGTATGTATAAATAAATAAAATTAAAAAAAAAAAGAATGGCTGTTATCAAAAAGACAAGAGATAACAAGTGTTGGCAAAGACATGGGGAAAGGGAATCCTAGTGTACTGTTGGTGGGAATCTAAATCTGTGCCAGCATTCTGGAAAATAATGTAAAGATTCCTCAAGAATTAAAACTAGACTAACCTATAATCCAGTGGATCTATACCCAAAGGTAGACATCAGTGAAGTAAGTTGGTCAAAAAAGACAAATACTGTGTCATTCCACTTATATGAATTATCTAGAGTAGTCAAATTCACAGAGATAGAAAGTGGCTTGGTGATTACTAGGAACTGGGGGAGGTGATTACTAGGAACTTGGGTAAAGAATTTCAGTATGAAAGTATGAAACTGCTCTGGACAGTGGAGATGATGGACAGTGGTGATGATTGCACAATAATGGGAATTACTTAGTGCCACTGAGACATAGGCTTAAAGATGATTAAAATAGTAAATTTTTAATGCATATTTTCCCACAATGAAAAAATGCTTCAAAAAGGAAATCACTGCCATTTGCTATACTCTCAGTTCATTTTAACATGTAAACCGTCTTATCTTAATTTTGTGGAAGGGTGGGAGGGCTTAATCCCATTTCATGGGTAGAGAAGTAAGGGTTTAGGGGAAGATTAGCTATAAAAGAAGTAAGCAGATGGGGGCAGTGCAGTCTGAATCTGATCTAAACTCAACCCTGAGCAGGGTAAGAAGAATTTGTTGCTGTCGCAGCTGACAAATCTCCTCAACTTTTACTTGCTCATCAGCCCTTGTCTGGTGGGCACTGAGCTTTTCAGACAACATTGTCTGGAACTGACTCCCGGCAGCTGGTTCTACGTCTTGTCTTGACTTCTTTTACTGCTTCACCTCTGAGAGTCCTCCTTGGGTGTCTGCGTGACCACTGTTGTCAGTGGAAGCAGGCACCCAGACTCTGCCAAGAGCCTCCATGTTCAAAGACCACATTTAGAAACAGGGCCACTGAGGGGTGCTTGCTAAAGGACTTGGGGTTATGTACACAATGGACTATGACTCAGCTATAGAAAAAGAGAAAATCCTGCCATTTGCAACATGAACAGACCAAGAGGGGATTATCCTTCGGTAAATAAGTCAAATGGAGAAAGACAAACACTATGAGTTCACTCATGTGGGAGATAAAGAAAATGAACCAAATAAAACAAAAGTAAACTTTTGGGGTCTCCCTGATGGTGCAGCGGTTAAGCGCTGCACTGTGGAACTGTCGGCAGCGGAGACACGAGTTCGACACCCAGCCTGGGAGATTCCCACATGGTGTGGCAGACCTCTCCTGCCTCGCCCGCTGCTCCCCTCAGCAGTGTATTTCAGTCAATCCACCTGTTCTGTTCCCCACTCTGTCTCTGGTGAACCCTCTCACCGTCCCACTCCTCTGGCCTATACCCCAGCTTGTATGTAAAAATAATAAGTCTTTAAAAAAAAAAGTAAACTTTTGACTACATAAAAGAAAGAGGAAGAAAAGAAAGCGGGAGGAAGAAAGGAAAGAAAGATCCAGATGGCAGAATGCAGAAGACTGCAAGTGATTAGAGGACATTTATGGGTTTAATCCTCCTCACTCAGGACTCTTCTTGGGTTGGAGATTGGTGTGTCCAGATGCCAAGACCCACGATCTGTTTGGAGCTGGAGGAAGAACCCCACCACCAGTCTGCTCCGTGTTGTCAAGAGCAGAGGCATTGGCAGCAGGATGAGGAAAGAAGGTCAGCGAGGGGATTTCACCCTGACAACCTCCCCTTAACACCAACCTCAGGAGGTTCTTGAGGCAACTCACCCTCCTCCCAGGAGGCCAATGAGATGTCTTGTCCCCTCCAGCAGGGGGCGCCCAGCATCAGTCCTGTCTTCCTAAACTAGAAGAGGTACATCTAATGCCAGCCCCAGCTCCCTCCCTGCTCCAGGGCAGGGTTTTCTGATTTGTAACTCCCCTTTTTCCTGTTCAGCCTGGTTGTTGGTGAGCACACTAACTCCCTGAGTGAGTCTTGCCAACCTCTCCCTGGTTGCAGGATGTGGGCAGCCACTGCTTCTCCCAGGGTGAATGCCCCAGACCCAGGGGGCCAGTCCTGCTTGACTCTGGGTATGACCACTTTCTGGAAATTCCCGCTACCCTCCATTCCTGCTCGGCCAGTCAAGTCCCTGTGTCAGATAACAGAACACATCCAGGTTGTTACTCCTTGGACTCTGGTTTCCTAGTCTGTTACTTGTTCCTTAGTCTTACTCTCTTCTACATCTGGGCTCTGCCTCTCCCCCAGATAGTGCCATCTCCTTGGACCTTCTAAGGGTGACCTTTGAATGTCCCCATGCCAATTGGAAAGACAATTCCATCTTCAGATCCTTCTGGGGGGCTAGGCGCCCCACCCACCCAGGCAGCAACATGTGGAGCCCTTGTCTGTCTAAATTAGCAGAAGGAGGACTTGATGTCAGGTGTGAGCAGAGTGTCATCCCAACCCACTTCTCCCCGCTGAGGACAGCTGAGAAAAGTGTGCTAGACTCACAGACTGCTTCTCAAGGATCTCCTTCATGGTTCTGCAATGTGCCTTTCCTCCTTTGCTGCCTTTCTCCTCATTTGGCCTTGGCCCTGCAGGGTTCCAGATTTCTCATCTCCTAGGTCTTCCTTTGCTCAAGGAAAGCAGCTTGTCCGATAGAGTAAGCTGCAATTTAATGCCAGTACAGACTGAAAAAGCAGAACAGACCCAAATTTGTATTTGCTTTCAGTAAAAGCAAGTGGTGGTGGCTCCCTCTGGGAGGGCAGTGGGGCGTGGCCACCGTGTGGCACTGCGTGGCTGTCCATGAACTTGGACAATGCCTAAGTTAGATTCTGCGATGGTTTTAAAAAAATATCTGCTTATATGGCCATCTTCCTTTTAATAGATGAACCGAATCCCCTATTTCGACAGTGTGTAGACTGACAGACTCTAATGAATAGGATGTACTGGGAGTGATGCTTTGTGATTTTGGAATTCATTCTCTCTCTTTGTCTCCCCACTTACTCTGGTGGAAACCAGAGGCCATGTCTTGAAGACACTCAAGCATTCCTGTGCAAAAGCCCAAGAAAAGGAAACTAACAGGTCAGAAACAACTGAACTAGTCATGTGTGCCATTTTGGAAACAGATTGTCCAGTCTCAGTGAAACCTTCAGATGATTTCAGCCCCCAGCCCTAGAGTCTTCCCCAAACAGCATAACAGGCCATTGCTACTGTGCTCTGATACACCTGTGACCCTCAAAAAAATCAAGATGAAATAAGTGATAAATTATATATTAAGCCACTAAGTTTTGAGGGTGATCTGTTATATAGAGATAGCTGACAAAATCACAAAACATACTAAAATTAACTCCAAGATATAGGAAAGGTTTGTATGAAACAGTCATTCAATGGTGCCTGCAGAAGGGGGCCACTCGGACTGCAGTGTACCCAGAAGTATCCTGCAGGGTAAGTGGGGTGACCACATCCACCCAGTGCCACTGGTTGGTCCCTATGCGTGGCCCCTTTATCAAGCCTTCCCCCAGGCCTGGATGTGAGACAGTCTGCCTTGACTGGGAAGCAATGAATGTGAATGTCTGGATCCACACCTTCATATATTTGGTACTGTCAGAGAGAATGTGAGAATGTAGGAGTCCCAGTACCCAGCAGGTAAGCAGAAACACTAAAAAAAAAAAAAAAAAAAAAAGTCATACGAGATACAGAAAGGAAATATAATATGTACTCATCTCTGCAGAGAACAAGGTTTACATAGTCATAATCCAAACACTAGGAGTTTCAACTGCTTGAATCAATCAGAAAGAAATGCCAGAATAAATCACTGTGGCTGCAGAGCCAACTGTAACAGCTGTCACCCTTGCCAATCCTAATGTAAAACAACAGGTAACAGAGAGATGGAAGGTTAAAAACAATGAAGAAAGTCAAGGATAGTCATCTTACAAAGCAGGCAACCAAAAGTTATTGCCTGTTGTTGAAAAAAAATTTTAAATATACACATACTTTTTGAACATACATAGGTAACCAATAAAAGAAGTAAAAAGCACTTATATTGAGACCAGAATGTGGTAAAAGTGAGGTCTTTATCAATTAGAGCAGAAAATCAATGGATAGATCTAATCTTGATATATAAAAAATATTGGTGTAAGAATAGCTTTCAATGATAGGAAGGAAGCTTTTGGAATTAAAACCAGAAACAGCTAAAAGAATGAGTTTGGGGTCAGAGAGTTTGGGGTCAGGTGTCATTGTTTTACATTTAAAGATATTTTTTATCATTTACATTCTTGAACTATTGAATATAGTACTCTGAAAAAAATATTTTTTAAAAAATCCCCGGTGCGTTTCCACCTTTAATTATATGCATTGCCTTTCTTTTTTCAATTAGAGTGCATTTATATAAGATAATGTGCCAAAAATATACTTAATTCTTACAATAAGGCTGTGATAGAGAAATTATTATCTCTCATGACTAGATGGGGAAAGAGAGCTAAGAAATGCTGCTGACTTATCCAAGATGACTTAAGTTATTTCTTAACACTTTGTGTGCCGGTGCCCTTTAAATTTACCAGCCCTTGGGGCCGGCCATTTTCTGTGCCTCCTCATGAATGGTATAAGCATTCAATAAAACACACACAACTCCTGAACTACTGGATATTAAAAAAACTATAATATCTCTCATAAAACACCTTACACTTTCACCAAAACAATGTGTAAAACTTCTAGACTGAGTACGATCAAAGAAATAGCTCCTAATAGTTCCAAATAAATCCACCATGGTGTGAAAAACCGGAGATTAGATGAACACGTATTAATACATGAGCGGCCACCTGATACTGGTGACAAAAACACGTACTAATACGTGAGCGGACCACAAAGTGTTAAAACACTGACCATTTCTCACAGATGCCTCTTGAGGTAGAGTCCTGCTGAAGGATGAAATTGTAATGACAACAAAGATTAGTAATTTTCTCCTGGACCCCAAAGCTGTAATGGATATAAAAGTGTGCTGCCTCCTTGTTTCGTGGCTTTCTCTGTGGCAGTCATCACCCTCACTACATGTCTCTAAAAGCTGGTAACCAGACAGGATCAAAGGCCTTACCGTGGCCGTTGATGTGGGTGTTACTATTGGCTACATTCTATAGAGGGAGCAACGGTGCCAGGAGAAATGGGCATGGTGCTGTCCAGTGGTAGATCTGGGAATTGACTCAATCCCACAGTCATATGCGCCATCGCTAAAGGGTTAAACAGGAAGAAAAAAGAGAGTTTGACGTGTCTGTGAATGGATTATGTACTGTGCAGTGAGTCTGTCTCTAACTATAGAGTCCAGAGTGATATTTTCTCTTCTGTGATCCTCAATTTTCTCATCTGTCAAAGCAGAAGTTGAACTAGGTTATCTGCCTTTTGAATTTGAACCTGATTTTAGCCTAAAATTCAGACAATCCTTGGAAATGGAAACGAAGTCTTTGGAGAGTCTTGGCACATTATATACACTGGGTTATGTTTACTGAGCATATGAACAAATAAAACAGCATATGCATGCATTGCTTAATGATGGAGATTAGAAATCATTCAATGATTTTTATTGTTGTGTGGACATCATGGAGTGTAACTACACAAACCGAGGCTACATGGTATAGCCTACTGGGACCATGGGACCGCCATGGTATAGTCTGTCCTTGGCCAAAATGTCATTAAGTGAAACATGGCTATAGTTGGGTCTTGCTATTGTATCTATTCATTAACTCTGTCTTTTGACTGGAGAATTAGTCCATTAACATTTAAAGTAATTAAGATAGGTAGATACTTACTAATGCTATTTTGTTAACTGTTTTTTGGCTGTTTTGTAATTCGTTTGTTTCTTCTTCTCTTGCTCTCTGACTTTGTGATTTGATGGATCTTTTTTTTGTTTGTTTTGGGTTGGTTGGTTTGTTCTTGTAATGACATGCTTGGATTTTGTAATGGTATCCTTTCTCTTTTGTTTATCTACCATAGGTTTTTATTGTGTGGGTACCATGAGGATTATATAAAATGTCTTATGAGTCAACTGAAAAAATAATTATCACAGCATAAGGAGAAAAGGAGCTTTATTTTACAGAGTCAAGGATGAAGATTATTAAAGGGAAACAGAATCAGAGACAGTTCCGATTAGCTGATTTCCCCCAATACTTCCTAAGGTCGGTTCCTGTTTAGATACCAGGTGGACTGATTGTAATTAAAAAAAAAAAATCCACTAATGTAACAATGCTTTTGTTCCAGAAGTGGGCATATGGTAATTTTCTAACATCTGTTCACAAGAATGCATTGTTTACATTCACGGGATAGTTATCTCTATGAACAGAAGCAGCTGTGTGTGAGGAATGCAAGAACTAGGAGATGAGACGCTATCTTTTAAAGAATGCCATTTTTTTGTGGACATGCTGGTCTGGTTTCTCCCTGTGGCAGTAGCAGCAGCATGGGGCTTGGAATAATGGTGGGCAAAATCCACAGGCTGCCTCACAACAGTATCTTATGACTGACTTTTAAAAATATATATACTCCACCTTTATTCTATGTTAATAGATTTACTAAAGGTAGAGGGCTTTAGTAGTCAGTCCCTTGCAAGGTGTTAGGAGGCAATAGGTAAAGTAAATCAAGAAGCAATCTAGTTTATATTAGTTAGGAAATTCTAGTAATACAGGTCAGAATTTTAAAACCCTATTTAATTTTGTAGCATCTTATGACTGACTTAAAACCTCTGTGTGCCCAAAAGTTGTCGCTTTCTTTTCCATGTGGAAGTCCAGCTTAAGCAGCTACAACTTTGAAGGAATACTAAGCCTCTTCATTTTCACCCTCCCCTCCTTCTTTGTTCTTAGTGGCTTCCAGTAGTTGAGGATGTGCCAAGACCTGTCAGGGTCCCCCAGGGGCAGATTTCAGTCAGCACTTTGATGCTGGCTGACTGGAACCTGCACGCTCACGCAGCCACTTCAGTAAGCTAGGAGACCTCCTTCGGGAAAAGCCGGAGTGTTTCTGTCTGCTCTCTCTGCAGAGGCCTGGGAGGATAGCTAGTTAAGAACAGTTTCTTTGTTTGCTGCAGTCCTGTGAGACCCCATGAATGGAAGCCCCAACAGCCACCAGAGTCAGGCCGTCAAGGGGTGCCACCTCTGAGCGGCAGACACTAAAGCCCGGCAGCCATGCAAAAAGCTCCTTCCAGCGAGACATTGATGACCTGGGTGGTGCCAAAGGCAGAATGCAGAACTGGAGCTCCCTGGCTTGGGGTCAGGGAGGGGGACAGTCAGCTCTTAGATGTGTGCAAAATTAGACACCTGAACCTCAGCAGGTTCAGCAGGTTTAAAAGCAGCAGCTTTTAAAGTAGTTAAATGGGCCTCTTTCGGGGAAGACTGGGGGGCAGGCAGTTCTGAGGGCTCTCTTCACACTGAATTTTGAGGCAAGAGTGCTGGGGGTGTGGGAAGGCACCAAGAGTCCAGGCTGCCCATTCAGAATCATCTCTTTGTTTGCTTTCGTCTTGTGGGTTTCTTGGACACAAACCCTGTTAGTTTTCACAATTAGGTGTTTTAGGAGCCCATCCCTCAGCTCTTAAAAGTTGGGGCACTAGATGTTGGGTCCAAACCCTCTGCTGTGCAGGAGAAGCTGGGGGCTGAGTACCCTCCTGATTTCAAGTCCTCATGTCAGGGGAGAGGGTGATAGTAGACTGTGTCTCAGCCTTTCCTTCCCCCAGAAATGTAGGTGTTTTCTTGTTTGTTCTCACCTGGTGTATAGAATTTGTTCCAGTGGTTTCCACAGGTCCCTCAGGAAGGAGGCTCTGTGTGCCTTCAGATTCTGTATGTCCACAGGAGACAGTAACTTCAGAAGCCTCTCAGGTTGTCATCCTAGAATAGGACTCCTTGGCAATTTCTTTGAAATTTAAACATACATCAACTCAGCCATTCCACTCTTTAGTAAAAATTGTACATCCATAAAAGGACTTTTACTTGAATACTGTGACAGTTTTACTTGTAACAGCCAAAAGCTAGAAAGATCCCATGTCCATCAACAGATGACTGGATAATCAAATTGTAGAAAACATACAACATACAATGGTATATAAAATGTGTAATGAAATACTACTTGACAACAAAGAAGAATGACCTATTGATTACATATGACAATACTGTTAACTAAAAATGTAATCACCACTGTAATTAGAAAAGGCTAATAAAGGAGCTTTACTTTCAGAATCAAAGTGAGAGCTGACACAGGAGAGTCAGGTTGGCTGCACCTCCTCTCCTGAGGTCGGGTTACAGCTTATATACCATTGTAAACAGCAGGCTACATACAATAGAAAGATCACATTAATTACTCTTTTACAGTTTTTGTTTTAGAAGCCAGTATCTTGTAATTGTCTAGCATCCTTCTAAAGATAAGAGGTAGCAGGGACCCATTAGGGGGGTCCTTATCTCTGTAGTCAGATGAAATCTATATGAGAGAGTGGCAAGAACCAGGTCATAAAGTCTTTATCTCAAAGGATGTCTTTTGTGGACATGTGTGCATCTAGTTAAACATTCCACTCTTGTTTATCCTTCTAGCAGCAGTAACCTAGTACAGGGTTTTGGGATAAGAATGTGCTGGTTTTTCCAGGAAGCCAACAAGGCATCCTCATGACCAGCTCCTGTATTAGCTGGCTCTAGACTCTGTAGATGCTTTTGTTTTTTTCTATGCCCCAGACTGCTGCTTTTGGCTTATTTGATTTCACAATGTGAATGAATGGGAAAGTAATTAATGAATGGAAGAAGCCCTCCCCCAACACACACACACACACACGCGCGCACACACACACACACACACACACACACGATTTTATTTAATATACAAAATTCTACAAAATGCAAACAAATCTGTGGTCCTTACCTGGGAAAGAAGTGGATCCCCCGAGGTCCATGGGAAGGAAAACTGCAAAGGGACAGGAGGAAATTTGGGGGTGATGGATACGTGCACTATCATGATTGTGTATGTAAACACGGGTGTGTACATGTCAACACTTATCAAGTAGTGCACTTTAAGTACCATCGATCTGGTGTATGTCAACTGTATCTCAGGAAGTTATTTCAAACACAGGTTGAATTTAAAATGCAAATAATGGGACAGTGTTTTAACAGCACTGTCATGTGATTACAACCAAAGCAATACTATTTTGAAGACAGAAAGTGAACTAGAAAGACTTAAAACAAAAAGGTAGATCACATTTCTCTACTGGGGGGTGGAAGATGAGAGGTTAGGAGAAAATAATAGAAGCGAACAAAGGAAGGGCTTTTGGTGAACTAGTGATGCTAGTAGAAAGAGCACGAGGAAATTGAATCTGCCGACTCCAGGAAGAAGAGAGAGAAAGAAAGAAAATTAAAGAGAGGGAGGAAGGAAAACAAAGGAGGGGGGACGGGGATTGGGGGCGGACAGACACACACACCAGGCTGAAAGATAAATGGACTTGGTAGAAACCATTCGCACGCAGTTCCGAGCGCTGACAGGCTTGGCTGGAGGCCAGACAATGCCTGGGCTATCTGGGGTGAAGTTACATGGTCATCAAATTCCCTTCCCTGGAGCCTCTGGGGTTGTTGCCAAGAACAGAAGGGGGGAAATCCATCCCTTTGTCTCTCTCTCTTCCCTCGGACTTGATTTCTTGACTTCCTGTGCTTTATTCCTCCCCAGGGACCCTCTGGTCCCAGCTGCACGCTGGGTGAGCGGTGGGAGTTGCACGAAGTGTGGATCAGGGAAGGCAGTGGGTATTGCGGTCTCCCCAAACCACAGATGGGCCCTCAAGGCCAGGTTGGACCCAAGTTGTGGCTGAAATCCTGTCTCCACCTTCCTTTCTTCCCTTTGCTGGTGCGCCAAGGGGAAGGAGATGCCCTCGCCTACCCACATCCAGGGAGGGAGGGTGGGGGAAGTGTCCTCATGCTCCTGCAGCGCCCCCACCTGCCTCTCGAGCAATGCTGGGTCCCATCAGCCTGGCCCCCAGGGAGCTCCTCAAAGGCAGTCTTCCCAGCGGAGTTTTCACCACCACCCAAGACAGGACCTGGCCAGGCCTTCCCCCCAGACCTCTAATTACAGTGCCCATTGACTACTGTGTTCTTGAATGTCCCGTCAATGTTTCCAGAAGACCCGAATCCCACAACTTGACTTGGTTTATTCCATTGCTCCAGATTTTTTTTCCTTTTAGAGACAGGTAAAATGAGATCCCTGCCATGACCCACTTAACCGAATCAAGTGTCAAAACCCAGCCATCATCCATCCTCGTCTCCACTTTGTCACCCCAAGCAGAGGCCCCTTGCTGGAGGATGTATAGTCCAACCTTCCCTGTTATTGTCACCGCTGCCGGAATCCCAGCCTCTCTTTGGCCTTCACATCTATGTGCAGCTGCAGTTATTCCCAGCTTATCACAAAAATGGCTGGACTCCATGTCTTAAAGGAATTCACCCAGGTGGAGATAGTGGGGGCACAACTTGGGTCTTCTGACTCCAAGCCTCTAGTCACTCATTCTTGCCCTTTTTATTTTAATTTTATACTGCATATGGTACCACAGGTACAGAAGAATACATAATGTGTGTGTGTGTGTGTGTGTGTGTGTGTGTGTGTGTATGCACATTCAACAAATACTAACAAAATGAATGCTCTTAAACCTATTACCCAGGCTAAGGCCTGGAACGTCACCAGTACCTTAGAAGTCCAGCTCTGTGGTTTCCAGGAAGATGGACCTTCTTTCCTACCCAGAGACTGAAGAAGCCCTTGGGTTTCTGCCTGCATCAGTCTTGCTAGTTCTCATATTCCCTCCACCTATATATGTATCCCCAAGTAATCATTGCTGAATTTCAGAAAACAAATAGCATGTAGATTGAATTCTTGCTAACTGAATTGTGCTTCAAGTGAATTGGGAATACAGGCCTTTGAAGGGAAGCTTGCAAGGGGTTTTTTTTTATAGAGGGAAGTTTGGAAATTGTCCAGGCTTTCCATTCAGCTGAGCTTCCTAGAGCAGAGTTTTCTTCAAATAGAAGATGCTGGGAATATATAAATTTGTATTTTATTTTCAAATAAAGTGTATGGCAATTGGGATGACTGTGGTACTATAAGCTTTGCAAGGTAAAGCAGTGAAGGTCTGGGGTGGGGTCAAGTCCTGCCCTGTTCCCAGCGCCCACCTCTCCCACACTCAACTGGGCATCTCTGAACAATGACTGTTTCTAAGTTTCAGTTTCTTCTTTAAAAGCAAGAGTGGCAGGAAGCAAGGGAACGGCTGCATAAATCAAATCTTCCAACAGCTGCTACAAAAAGTAGTATATAAAACAACATGAAGAATAGTTACAACTTCACCAAACCCATGTATTCTGAACATTTGGAAGGTAAAAAATGCCCAGACTTCTAGTGTCCCATAAATAGAAAACAACACTAAATGCCGTGAGCCATCCTGCTCGAAAAGAAACAAGAAATCGAAACTGTACAGAATGGGAAGAAGGGTGCCAGATGGATCTGAAATCGGGAAGAGGCAGGGAGAAGAGGGGGGAGGGGCACAGCTACTATGGTGAAGGACTATGGCTGCTGGGGGTGGGGGAGATAAAATGACCACACCTAAGGGGAGAAATCCTCTACTGTCAAAATATTAACAAATGATAGAAGAGAGACACTCAGTGGCGGGGGGAGGGGAGGGTAAGGGCACAAAATAGCATAGAAAAGAACACAAGGGACCACGGAGATGGATCACAGGTGAACTGGCGGTGGGTTACACAAAGGGAATACAAAATGTAAAAGATATAAATAACAATAAAAAATATCGATGTATTTTTTAAAAAACAAACAAATGTGTAAAACAATGGTGACTCGCTAATAAAAAATAAAATAAGATTGATCTAAAATCATTTCCAGAAAGCCAAAGTCCACAAAGTGTGAAAATCCTGAAACAAGTCTGAGAGATGAGAGCATTCCACTTAAAGAGAGATTGCTTCTAGAAAGAAAGTGGAAAAGGAGAGTTTCCCTTGGAAGACTGTGTGGTAACTGGGAGGTAGTGATGGGGGAAAAACAAAAGGAGAGACATTAGTGATCTGAAAGAAAAACAAGGAGCCCCAAACTAAGGACATTCTGCTCCTTCCACCACCCCCAAAAGTAAGCCATCCATTAAAGAAATTGTATTTTTCCATATTGACAAAAGATAAAAAGTACTTAAGGGTTAAACTGAATAAGAAATGCAAAAAGTCTACACCAGGAAAACATTTAAAATTCCAGAAAGACCTCAAAAAAGACTTGAACGAATGAAAAGGCAACACGATTTTTTTAATAGGATGACTCAACACCATAAAGATGTCAGTTCCTCCTAAGTTCATTTTTAAACTTGTTGAAATCACATCAGAATACCAATAATTATTTGTAGAAATTGAAAAATGGACACTAACATTAATATGGGAAAACAAGCATTTAGGAATAGACAGAAAAGAAAAAATGCAGGGAATAAAGGAAAGCAATGAAGACGGATATCCTCCCAGAAATGCAAATACATCATGAAGTTTTTATAATTAAAAGGGATTGGTACTGGTGCAAAAATAGAAAATTAGATCAGTGTAATAAAGTAGAAAGGCTTTAAATAGACCTACAAACATTTGGAAATTTATTTCATAAATGGTAAAGATGGTGTCTCAAATCACTGTGGCAAAATGGATGATCTTTTAATAGATGATGTTAAGACAACTGTTAGTCATTTGGAAAAATATAAAATTGGATCCATACCTCACTCCATATATTAGAATGAGTTTCAATGAATCTAAATGTTAAAAAAAAATCAAAACAAAACAAAAACATGTAAGTTCTAGAAGAAAACATCCAGATGCTATAAAAGAAAAGATCAGTAAGTTTAATTACATAAAATAAAAAAGGCTTTTTCATGCTAAAGAAAAAGTCTATACAGTCAAAATAAAGCAGATAAACTTAAGGAAAATATTTGCATCATATATAACAGAGATAGGACTGATAAGAAAGCAAAAACTTGATGCAAAAAAAAGGACAAAGACATAACTAATTTACCACAAAAATGCTCCTTCACATATAAAGACATTCAAACTCCTTCATTCTAAGAGATATATAGCTTTCACACCCTGAGATTCATTTCTCATCTATCAAAGTGGTAAAACTTAAGCAAAGACAGATCTGTTATGGAGACTGTAAGGAAATAGACACGCAGACATTGCTGATAGGAATACAACATGCTAGAACACTTACAGAAAGGAATTTGAAATATCAAACAAAACTACTGTCTGTTTTCTTTTTGACCTTATCCCCGTTCTAGAATTAACCCTAAAGATAATGCGCCTTCAACATAAAACTACATGAGCACAAGACCATCTTTGCAACAATGCTTATGAATACAAAATATTGGGAGCAAATACATATGGAAGAATGATGAAATAAACAGTACCATAAACTTATGGTTTATTCAGTTAATATTAAATTTCATGAAAATTATATATTAATTATATATAATAAATTTATATATAAAAATTAGAATGAATTTATATAAGAAATATATATAATAAAATACAAACAGTATGAAGTGAATGGTACTTTACACAAGGAAGCATTATACAAATATAAAACAATGGAGAGATAATAATAAAGCACATGTAGTATCATGCTAGCATTTGAGGCATCTGAATGAAGAATATATAGATATTCTTTGTAATGTTCAAGCAACTTTTTCTAAAATCAAAAATCATGTCAAAATAAGTTTAAACAAATCAGGTGGTGGGTGGGAATTTTAAGTTCCTTCACAAAGCACTATCTGAAACTGTACACTTGATTTTTTTTCTGGATAGCTCACTACCCATGTGAATAAACAGTGATCCCTTTAGAGCCTTAAAGGTTTATTGTACTGCAATTTTCTAATTGCACTCATGGTTAGTAGTCCTTTGAATCTAAGAAGTTATTGAATATAAGACCTCTGAGTTATTTGTGTAATACTACAGGGAAAAGAGCTGCAGTGATTTCTTATTACTTTAAGTTCTATATAATTCTTAAAAGTATTCACATACATATTCATATCACTAGGAATTTTTTTTAAGATTTTTTAAAATTTATTTATGCATACAAGCTGGGGTATAGGCCAAAGGCGTGGGGAGGTAAGAGGGTTCACCAGAGACAGAGTAGGGACAGAACAGGCAGATCTTCGGAAATACACTGCAGAGGGGAGCAGCGGGCGAGGCAGGAGAAGTCCGCATGCCATGAGCCATGTGGGAATCTCCCAGACTGGCGTCGAACTCCCGTCGCTGCTGCTAACAGCTCCACAGCGCAGTGCTTAACCACTAGTACACCAGGGAGGCCCTCACTAGGAAAATTAATGGGTTGAGTTATTAATCTAAAATATCCCCTTGTTTAGTATCAAGCTACTCTGGATCACTTTTCAGGGTCATTGATTTATGTTTCCTCCCACACTGTGTTCTTCCCATGTCCCCCACCCCCCAATATTATCTGGGCCACCAGGAGGATTGATGATAGAGCAAGTCTTAGCCAGTTTACAGTTCTTCCAAACTGTTGACACCTGGGATTTTGATCCTGAGATTTCTTCACATTAATAGACGATTCAACAAAAGCTTTTCAGGAAAATAAAGAAAATACGAATGGGTCCCTAAACAGCTCACTGATTAAAACATCAAAGATTTGCTGCTGTCCCTTAAGTCACCAGGGGGGCCTACTAGGCTTGTGGGTCGGAAGGGGCAGAGAGAGGTATGTCACAGACCCTGAGTGGACCATGGGGACTGCAGGCTACACTGGCCCCAACCTCAGAGATGCTAAAATACGAAAAAGCATGCATCCCGAGGTCTGTTAAGCCTCAGATATGACAATGGGGTTAATCACAATCAGAGACCGTGCCCATGACACATTGCCCACATTTTAATGGGAACCTCAGAGACACCAGGCAACCTACCTAGTGTTGAGAAGCAGGGCCTCTGGGGGCTAGGTCATAGGCAATCCCAGTTGTTCCTGGCTTCTGACTGCACCATAACCATGGGGACAAAGTGGAAGCAGCGACATGTCTGAGAAGACGCCGACCTTGGGATCCACAATATCCCGAGTTTCTCAATGAAATTTCCCCTGTGAAATTGAGAGGGTGAGAGTGAGAGCAGCTTTGGCAGACGACAAGGGGAACCTGGCCAAGTTCCTGTTCTAAGATAAAATTTAGGGTGTCGGCCAACTCCAAATATCCAGGCTTATCACAGCCTTTTCTTGCTCAAAACCCCTGAAGGCTGTTAGATGAGCAATTACTTTGTCCTGCTCTCCTTAGTGGAACATCCAGCATCTTGGTAGTAAGGGGATTCTCCATTACAGCCCAGCCGAGAACAAGCAGGCTGGCTGCTGTCCAGAGAGCTGACCAGGTGGCTGTGTCCTGCATAGACCTGCCCAACCTGGAGACAGCACAGCTGCCCAGAGGTGACTCTGCAGCCAGGGTCACCGGTAGCCCACATGGAAGTTCAGAGGCTCTGGGCCAGCAGTGTGGGGTGGGAGGTGCTTTTCTGCCAATATCTTCCCATCACATTCCTAGGGGTTGAGCTATTATCTGGGAATATGAAATAGTGCTGGAGTCTAGTGGAGTCCGGGTCATTGTGCAAGAACACTTGCTTATCACACCCTTTTAAAATCTTTATAAAATAGGGCCTCCCTGGTGGTGCAATGGATTAAGCGCAGCGCTATGGAGCTGTTGGCGGCTGCTGCACAAGTTTGATGCCCGACCGGGGAGATTCCCACAGGGCGCAGCAGACCTCTCCTGTCTCGCCCGCAGCTCCCCTCAGCAGTGTGCTTCGGTCGATCTGCCTGTTCTGCTCCCCACTCTGTCTCTGGTGAACCCTCTCACTGCCCCACACCTCTGGCCTGCATCCCAGTTTGTATGCAAAAATAAAATAAATCTTTAAAAAAATCTTTATAAAATATAACCCACCGATGGAAGAATGTGCAAAGCATAAATGTATGGCTCAAGTGTAGCATGTGACTGAGAGGTGCCAAGGGACCCAAAACTTAAGGGATGATGCTCAAAAAGGGGTTCTGCCATTCAGCACCCAAAGACATCTGCAAACTCTTAGTGTGAAAGATCTTTAATAGAACTCTTTCAGAGAAGAGAAGAAAAAGGATATTCCTAATAAACATTTCCCATAAAACACTCAAAATTACTCATTCACTGAGGGCAGATGCCCTGCCAAACTGGTTGGACCCAAAACAGGGCTGCTGTGTGACGAAGCTTGCCAGGTCTAAGGCACCTTCTGGTGGGAAGAGCAAGAAGAGGTTTAGGCAAGTCTGGGGCAAAAGGAGCAAAAGCAAAGCAGAAATCAAGATAACGTCGCCGTCGTCTCTCCAAGCACAGCCTTCCCACGTCTCTCACCCATGCTTCTCTTTAAAGTGTCTCTACATGTCTCTCCCCGTCTCCTTCTGTGTCTCCTCCCAGCAGTGCCAGTCATAAGCTGAGAAGACACCAAGCCCCCTGCCTTCCCTGTTACATGGCTTCACCTGGTCTCTCAGCGCCGCCCCTGATCCCCAGTAGCTAGCCTAAGGTGCAGCTGCCTGTACGTGGGGGTGTGGAAAAGGTACTGCCCCTAAAATAAGGGCCCACTGCAAGATGAAAACCCATATAATCAACGTTCAGATTTAAACAAACAGGCGTTTGATGTGTTTGACATCACATCAGAAATCCCACCGCACCTGTCATCACTGCTATCTTCACTTAAACACTACGTTTTAACTTTGCTGATTCTTGAGTTATATATAGATGCAACAACACTGTTTGTAACTGACTTCTTTGATTTATACTGTGTTTGTGAAATTCATCCATACACATATTATTTTGTGTACAGGTGGTTGTTCATTTTCATTGCTGTTTCCTCTTTGTCTAATTTTTTTTTTTAGATTTTTTTTTTTTTTTTAAGCTGGGGTACAGACCAGAGGTGTGGGGCGGCGAGAGGGTTCACCAGAGACAGAGTAGGGAGCAGAACAGGCAGATCAGAAATACACTGCTGAGGGGAGCAGCGGGCGAGGCAGGAGAGGTCTGCCCCGCCATGTGGGATTCTCCCCCGCCGGGCGTCGAACTTGCGTCGCCGCTGCCGACAGCTCCACAGCGCAGCGCCTAACCGCTGTGCCACCGGGGAGGCCCCTCTTTGTCTAATATTTGCCTTATTTTTGACAGACTTACGGAGCTAGATCTCACATATCGTAAAATTCTCTCTTAAAACGTACAAGGCATTTTTTAAGTGCATTCACAGGACTGTGCATCCGTCACTGAGACAGCAAAGAAATGACCAGCCAGTGCAAGGAGCTGCCCCGACTTCCTTGGAACAGATGTGCTGAGTCACGGACTGGCAAGCCCTGTCCTAACAATTTGGCCACCACACTGACCAGGAGTCCCCTTGTTAAAGAGCTTTAGCTCCTGACTGGTGATTATCTCACAATCGCCTGGAGAGAGAAGGCTGAGAGCTCCCAAGGGCAGTTGGCGTGTAACCTGTCTGCGCATGCCCAGGCCCGCCCATCCCAGGACAGGCTGTGACGCTGCCCTCCTAAGCTCCTCCTAAGTCTCCGCTCAGACCGGGGCTAAATCCTCCTCTCCTCTCCTTGCCTGGCTCAGCTACACCTGCTGCTCTCAGGTGGGTTCTTTCCCTAGAGGGTAAAGGACCCATTTTTTCTGGGTTGGTCCTATAACAAGACCACACCTAACTTTACAATATCTTTGTCCTGGTGAAGAAATCCTGTAACCATTAGCTGTCACTCCCTATCCCCCCTTACTACCTCACTCTGAGGGTGTAAATTTTGTTTCCATAGATTTGCCTATTCTGGACATTTATGTAAAGGGAGTGAGTCTTATATAGCATGTTTTCAGGGTTGGCCCATGTTGTGGGATATATCAAGACTATCTTTTTATTGTCAAGGAGTACTCCATTGTGTGGCTGTGATGGAGGAAATATAACTTAAAATAAGGTTAGAACCAGACTCACACAAGATGTGGGTAGAAGGAATCAACATAACCATTAGCACAATGATAACCCAAAATCCCCAGGCACCAGGACCTAAGTTACAAAGCATAAGATCTGGTAGGTACCAGACTGCTGAGTGCAAGGTGAAGATATGGAGATGGAGCCTATTATAGCATTTCCTTCCCTTTCAGATCCTACGGTTATTCAAAATCAACAGCAAACAAACCACTCCTGGAGGGAATGAGCCCCTCCCAACTGAAAGAGTACTGTATCAGTGCAGTCTCTGCAATGGTTCAGGGCAGCCATCTCTCTGTCCGCCTGTGCCTATACAGGTGACCTTTTTACTAACTCTGTCCCTCTGCAGGGCAGCAGCCTTCCTGCCTTCCCATGACCTGTCCCACGCCGGGTCTTCACTGACCTCCCTCAGCAGAGGCAGCTCTCCTTGGGGCTGCCCACCTGCCTGCAACATGCAGGCCTCTCTCTTAGCAAACCTGTCCCTTTCGGGGCAGCTCTTCCTGCCTGCTTGTGTCTATCCAAGTGTCCTTTACTTCCCTGTCCTTTTCCCTAATAAACCTGTTCTTTCAAGTATATCTAACGTCTCTGTCTCGGAGAAACTCGCCACGTGCCTCTGAAGGAGCGCACTGGGGAAACCTTTCCCAGAACAAACTCAAGGACCCTGCTCTCAAAACCCATCGACTCCAAAAATGATATTATCTGTACCCTATTTTATTTATACATTCACTAGTTGATGGACATTTGGGTTGTTTTCACCCTTTGGTTATTTTAACACTGCCTTGTGCATTTGCATATAAGTTTTGGTGTGGACATATTTTCATTTCTCTAGGGAAGGGTATACGTAGGAGTGGAATTGCATCCTATGGTAACTCTACGTTTAACTTTTGAAGGAGCTGCCAAACTGTCTTACACAGGATCTGAACCATTTACATTCCCATTATCAACATATAAGGTTCTGATTTCTCCACTTCCTTATTATTGTTAGTAGTCTTGATTACAGCCATTCTGGTGAATGTGAAATAGTATCTTACTGTGGTTTTGATTTGCATTTCCCTGATGACTAATGATGTTAAACATTTTTTTCCTGTGTTTATTGGCCATTCATATATCTTCTTTGGATAGATGTCTATTCAGATCTTTTGCCCATTTTTTAATTGGGCTATTTTTCTTTTTATGACTGAGTTGTAAGAATTCTTTATACATTCTGGGGGAAAGTCCCTTAGGAGATACATGATTTGCAAACGTTTTCTCTCATCCTGTGGATGTCTATTCAATTTCTTGATGGTTTCATTTGTAGCACAAAAGCTTTGAATTTTGATGGAGTTCAATTTATGTCATTTTCCTTTGTGGCTTATATTTCTGGTGTGGAATCTAAGAAACCATTGCCTAATTCAAAATCATGAAGATTTATGTCCATGTTTTCATCTAAGTTTTAGAATCTTGGACCTTAAATTTAAGTATTTGAACTAGATTTTGCACATTTTTGTGTTTGGTGGGAAGGCGGAGGGCTCCAAAATGACTCTTCTATACAGATATTCAGTTATCCCAGCACAATCGGTCAGAGAGGCTACCCTCGGCACCTGAGTAGGCAGAAACTGAACTCCCAAAGATGTCCACATCCTAATCCCTGGAAACTGTGAATGTTACATACAAATGAATCAATGTGTCACATCATATTCACAGAACAGAGGACAAAACTGCAAGAGCATTTCAATAGCTCCGTAACAGACACTTAACAAAATCCAACACCCCTTCATAATAAAAACACGTAACAGATTAGGAGTCAAAAAGAAGATTCTCAAGCTGGTAAAGGACATCTTTTAAAACCCACAGTTAACACAGTAATTAATGCTGAAAGCCTGAAAGCTTTCCCCTAAAAGTTAGACACAGGACATGGCCCACACACCACTCCCTTCTGTTCGACTGTGTGCTGGAAGTTCTAAGCAGAACAGTTAGGCATGAAAAGGAAGGAAACACATTCCAGGTTGTAAAGGAAGCAACAAAAACATCTGCTGATGACATGACCTTGTAAATAGAGAATCTTTAAAAACCCGTTAAACACGATTAACTTAAACTTGGAAATGTTACAGGATGCAAGATGAATATTCATACGTTAGCATTGAACAGTTCAGAAATGAATTTAAGAAAACAATTTTATTTATCAAATAATAAAACTAGTAGGATTATCAAAACTATTATCAAAACTAGTAGGATATTTAGTAGTAAAGCAAAAGGAGGGCAAGACTCATCCACTGAGAGCAACAAACATGGAAAGAAATTAGAGAACTAAATAAATGGAGCAACATGTATGTTCATGGACTGGAAACATTTTTAACAAGTATTTTCAAACTAATCTATAGATTCAATAGAATCTCTATCAAAAGTGGTATTTGAGCCTTTACAGAAATCAACAGATTCTAAAAGTCAGATTGACTTTTAGAATGGGAATTGTAAAAAAAAAATTGAGACTTTTAATGGGAATTGTAAAATATTTCAAGAAAATACTATATACAAAAATGTCTATGATACAACTAAAACCATGTTTAAAGGAAGAATGTGTAACATTTACATAAGAATGGAAGAACTGGAAATAACTATAACTACTCATATAAAAAGTTAGAAAAAAAAAGAGTAGACCCCAAACAGCAAGAGGAAATAAGAGCAACAGAAATTATGACATATGAATAAGCACATACTACAGGTGACCAGCAAAGCCAAAATTAATCTTTGAAAAGATTAATAACACTGATAAACCTCTGGAAGCCTGATCAAGAAGCAAAAAGACAAAGAACTAATATCAAGTACGAAAAAGAGCTGTCACTGCTGCGTTCGAAGCTACCATGAACTTCTTTATGACAAAAAATTCACAAGTTGAAGAACATGGACAATTATTAGTAAAACACAATAGTGACACTAATGCATAAAAATTGGGGGGAGTTTTACAATTATCAAAGAAATGAAGTCCAGGGCCTCCCTGGTGGCACAGCGGTTGAGCGCTGCTCTGCGGAGCTGTCGGCAGCAGCAATGAGAGTTCGACGCCCAGCCGGGGAGAATCCCACATGGTGCGGCAGACCTCTCCTGCCTCGCCCGCTGCTCCCCTCAGCAGTGTGTTTCTGATCTGCCTGTTCTGCTCCCCGCTCTGTCTCTGGTGAACCCTCTCGCCACCCCACGCCTCTGGCCTATACCCCAGCTTGTGTAAATAAATAAATCTTTAAAAAAAAAAAAATGAAGTCCATTATTTAAAACCTTCCTGAAAGAAAATACCAAGCTTTACCAAAGATTTCCAACAATATCTAAGAAATATACATACTAATCTTCCACACATTCTCACAGAGAATGGGAACAAATAAATATTCCAACTTAAGGAAATTGTAAATTAGGAATAATCTCAGACACTGTAGCCAGGATTTAGCACCGGGAATGTGTCTGCCTTGCTGCTGCTGCTGCTGCCTCTGTGTGTGCATGTGTGTGCGTGCACATTTTCACTAGGTTTTCTCTCCATTTCCACTTGCACTTTGTCAGGCAGAGCCATGATATTGTCACTGTTGAGGGGATTTTAAATTGCGTGGGTGCTGTGTTGTCAAGAAACCATTGTGTGGGTTACTCACTCATTATCTCTCAGCTCCAAATCCCCCTTCTAAATTCCACTGTGCTGCAGCTGGGTCTCCGCAAGTGAAATGGCTCAGACCCCGCCTGCCTTGGGGTTGGCTTCCTGTGAAGTTTGCCAATAGAGAGCATTAGGAAGGCGCTGGAATGCAGATGGAGGTGAGAAGGACGGTCCTTCCGGGGTGCCAGCTTCTGTTGGTAGCTGCTGACAGACGGGGCCTTTGCTCTCAGCACCTGCTCCACCCAAGCCCCCAGAGATGTCAGCAACCCCTTGGAGAAAGCACCAACCCTCTGTTTCTTGCATCTGCCAATCCAGGTGTCCTCCAACTACCTGAGCCCCACCTGCTGTCACCGGATGCCCCAGGGGACAGGAGAGATTAGTTTGTCTCCTGGGAGGGTGACACTGGGTCTGGGTGAAGAGCCTGTCTGGGCCTCTGTGCGGTCCTGGGTGATGCAGGCTGGGTGAGAGGCACTGCGCGGTCTTCCCGGATCACGCTCACAGGCCAGGCCCCGAGTGTGTGTCCCTTTCCGCCTCCTTCCCAACAGCAGCACCAGAAAGTTGGCAGAGTCTCTGAGCCTGAAGCGGCCCCAAGGCACGGGGCAGGAGCTCTATGATCCGGGCAGACGGCAAAGGAGGAGTCCTCGAGCCCTCGGTGGCTTTTAATTATCTTTCTGCATTATTTGCAGAGAGGCAACCAGGTGCAGGGCACGCAGGGGGGCTGGGGGTCAGGGGTGCAGGAGGCGGGCTGGGGGGTGCAGGAGGCAGGCAGGCCTCCTAGCCCCCCGCGAATCTTTGCTCTGGGCTCTCTGGTGTTCTCTCGTGGTCTCTGCCCCACGCTCTATTCTCCACAGCTGCCGCCCAGTGTCTTCTGTGACGCCGCCCTCATACGCTCCATCTGGCTCAGGTGCGCCCACTCACGCACGCCCACACCCTACTCCAGGTGCCGCCATCAGGCGGGCGTGTAGGCCCTCAGGGGCCTATTCTTATGCCAACTCGGCAGGGCGGAAAACCCTGATCATTCTTTCGTTTACCCTACGGAGCCCCGCCCAGCAGCCTCTGGTGGGGAAAGGGCATGTCCTCCCCGTCTGCTCACCCAGTTTGTTCCAACCCAAGGGGCTGGTGCAGAAGCCCAGGGGTGTGGCGCAGGTTGTCCGTCTGTCACTGGGTTTGCTTGCTGATGTCATGGTCGTAAGGAGAGGGCACCATGAATGATTACCCACAGGGCTGGTCGTTAGTGACCCCAAAGGAGAAGGCAGACCTTTTAGCAGTGAGTCCCGAGGGCCACACGGGACCAGTGAACAGGACAGGAGAGGGGAGGCCCAGCCAGGGACAACAGTGGACCAGGGTCCTCAAGGTCCTTTGTCCCAAGTTCCAGATTAGTTCCTGGGCCCCTGAGGCAGCTGCCAAGGGACAAATGTCTTCCCAGAAGAGCTTGGTCAAGGCTCTTGCAGTTCTCTGTCACTTGCGCTTCCGGGCTTCCAGCACGAGAGAACACGGGGAGGGTGGGAGAGCTACGACGGCCACACCTAAGGGGGAAGCCCTATGTGGTCAAGATGTTAATAAAGATGTGAAACAATGGGACTTTGCTAATAAAAAAGATTAAAAATACACACATGCACACACATACACACCCTCCCTGAACAGGAACTTGAGGGCCACCTGGTGGAGGGTTTTATTCACAAGAAGGACAAAGGAGAGTTTGGCGACCAGACAAGGGGCCTCCTTAGAGCAACAGGTTTTGGGGAAGCAGCTGAGACAACAGCCCAGGAGAGACACAGGTCCCTGCTCCCCTGGGACACAGGACACATGCGCTTCTCAACTGTGTCACATTCCCTGGGCCGGAGCCTTCGCTCAGGAGGCCGCTCCTGAGTCTCTGACTTGCTCACAGGTGCGGGGGCTGAGCCTGGGCTCTTTCCAGGGACCAGGGAGGCCAGCAGGTGAGGATGTGAGGGGCCGTAAGCCATCTGCCCACCTGCTCGCAGTCGGGGGGGAGAGCCAAGCTGTGAGGGAAGGTGGGGGTTCCCGTTCAAATTTTGAGAGGACTAACATCAACCTGCTGTACTGTGTTTGGTTCTTAGAGCAAGGGGGTGTGGTGGTGGGAAAGCCCTTTACCAAAGGGTACAGGTGGGTGTCCAGAGGGGCCCCCGAGTGAGAGCTAGCACGGGGCTTAAGTTTTATGACCTAAAAATCAACTCCCCAGGAACCCCTCTGAAGGCCTGTTGTTTCCCCAACGCCAGCTACAGAAAGTTCAACAAAACCAGCCTGCTGGCGGAGAAGGCGAGGCCAATAGCTGCCTTTCCCAGTCAGCAGACAGTGGGTGGAGCCAGCGCCCTCCCCCCAGAGTTGGTGGGAATCCCCAGGCCTCCTTCAGTAGCTTGGTACCCCCCTTCTGTAATTCCAGAACACGAGGGGGTTTCCAATAGAAAACCTAACCTTGTTGCACAAAGTTTTCCTAAGTGATTTCAGATTAACTGAAATAGAAGAAAACTGTCCAGTTTATGCTATTTTGAAAATATAGCCATTGCTCCCGATCAGCCTGTCTCTTTTCAACAACTACTTTCTTCCCCTTATATTTACAGTGTATCTCTTATAAGTGGCATAGAGTTGATTTTTTTGATATCTAATCTGGCACTCTCTTATATTTCCATGTAATGCTGATAAATTGGGCTTTAAATCTCCCACTGTACAAACCATTGTAAAACTCTGAAGACGTGTCTTGCTCTCTAATTTTTCCTTGTCTCCTTTCTTATTTTGTGTGAATGTATTTTGGATTAAATATTCTGCATTATTGCATTTTCTCATCTATTAGCATTTTAAAGCTGCAAGAGGAATAAAACCAGGTTGGGGGGTGGTCCCACAGGGTCCTAGATACTGCTGAAATGCAGTCTTCATGTCTTACCCCAGAAGAACTGAATCAAAATGTGGAGTAGGCAACAAGCTATATCTGTAAACTCCATAGGTAATTCTGCTGGACAGCTGTGGAGCCATTGATCTGGGTCCTAGTTCCGTCTTCACTTCTGAAGAGCAGGGCCAGAAGAGGTGTCTGAGAAAGTCCTTCAGGATCAGTCCCCTTTCTTAGTACGTCAAAGGAGCCTTATGCCCAGGGCCTAGCTGCATGACCCAGGTTAGTCTCCAGCCCCCGGGTGTCTGCCTGTCTACACCGTGAGTACTTAGCCAGAGGGGAGGGGCACCCCTCTCAAGCAAGACCCAGGGTTCAGGTCAGACGCACAAGCGACCTCTTGTCTGCTGTTTGGTACCCCCAGGCCAACAGCCCTGGTGTCAGAAGCTGGTTCTGTGCTCCTGTTTGTTCTCTCTGATGCCCAGCACGGCATTTCCAGAGGACTGGCAAATCTTTATTTCCGCTACTCGGAGGGATCAGTAATGACCTCTAAGAAGCAAAGCAAAGTGTCTTCTGAATCTACTCAATCACCAAGGCCTGCTGGGTTCTGTCTTCCTTTTATGTAAGTCATTCCCATGACAATAATATTGGTGGCACGGTGGCCTGCACTTTTATAAAGTCATCTGGTGTAGTTCTGAGCTTTGTTTCCTGTAGAAAGAAAGGTTGCTTTTAAAATTAATCACAAAGGTCCTAAAGGATATTACAAAAATACCTCTCTGCCTCTCCTGAGGTACTTTAATGCTTCCAGCTGTATGAGAGATGGTTGAAATCGGCGTATCAATTGTACCTTAGTTATTTAAATAAGTAGGAAGGAAAAAACCCTGGAGAATAGAAAAGCAAATAAACTTTCTCTTTACCTTAAGCAAGAAGATATTTGTTACAGAGACCAGACCAACATAAATGAAGGAAAAAGTAATGTGTTAACTGGAAACATAAAAAATAATATCTTAGTGTGATCTTCTTCCACCAAAAATAGTAATAACAACAACAATAATAATGTAATATGATAATAGCTCAATCGCTGTGCCCTACAGTGAAGGAAGGCGTTGGAGATTTATCCCATCACATTATACATTCCATGCACTTGTCCTTGTACTCAAAAAGCAATTAGCATGCAGAGAACTTGACCAATATTTTTCTGTTCTTCTACCTATTCCTCAAAAAGTTTTATTGGGGAAGGAATTCTGAAGGGTTTTGATATTTGCTCAGCCTGGCGCAGGACCTTACTGTGAGCGGTGCCCTGCCAGCTCTAGGGCCCAGCGCTGGTGCCCCTGTGAGTACTGTCTAGTTCTGGGGTCCAACCTCCCTCTCGGCTTGGCTTTATAATACAGATCCTGAGCAGAGTAGGAGGAAGGTGCAGAACGAGGCCAGAAACTGAGAGTGACTTGGGCTGAGGGTGTACTTGTCCCGCTGGGCTTTTCCTCTGTGGGGCTGTGCCTACCTCATCAGCAGAAATCTGCCAAGTTTCCCTCCGGGTCTGCTGTGCACATTGGACTCGGGATGTGTGGGGACAAGGGTGGCGCTGACTCACCAGCGCTGAGAGTTAGGCAACTGCTTCAGGGGCTGCTGCCGCTGCTGGCACCCACCCCTGGGCATTTCTCAGGGGGTATTTCTGGCCTTTTTGCCGGTGGGTGTTCAGGCTTATGGTTACGCAGTCTGATCAGAGTGGATGGTAGAGGCGAAGAGTGCAGACTGCTCTTTCTGTTTCCAAGATTTCCTTTTGGTCAGGGCTCATGTGCATCTCATGCTCCGAAGGCTGGGCATCCTGGGTGCAGTGGAGGGGACGGCAGCCTGACCTCGGGCCCGCCACCTTAACGCCCAGGGTAGATACCAAGGCCTCTGCTGGCCTGAGGGAGGGCTCAGGCAGCAGCAAGGAAGCTTTCTTGTCACAGAGGAATAAAGTAAGTCATCGACAAAGACAAGGAGGAATGAACCCAAACTCCCCCTTTGGCTATCGAAACCAAGAGAGCAGAATTCCAGAGAATGCAAGAATAACCCCGAGGAGCTAAGAAATAAATAGTTAACAAAATGTGAACAGCTTTCTGGGCATTTGTATTTCCAGGTATCTCCAAACACATTATAAGGAATTTTTAAAGATTGTTACCTTTGGTTCAGACATTCAGAGCTAAGTTTAACTACATTTCTCTCTCCCAAACGGAGCTGGAATTATGTGAAAGAGGGTCAATTAACAAGAACACCACAGGTGACTACACATTTTCACTTCTATCATTATCTCATTTGATCCTTACTCTAACCTGTGAGGTAGGCAGGGCTGGTATTAAGTATCCCCATGGGAGAATGAAGCACCATAGCCTGGAAGGTTTAAATAGATTGCCCCTGGCAGGAAGTGGCCCATGAGCCTGGAAGCCCGGTCCCGTGGCTCGCCCCTTCTGCCACTGTTTTGCTGCCACCTCTAGCCCACGTTTAGGAGATGAGCTGCTCTCCGTGGCACACCTGGAGAAAACGGGTTGACCGAGCTCTCTCAACCCGTGCTGATGATGGCACGGAGAGAGGCTGGGGTCTGTGGCACAGTGAGCGCCTGAAGAGTCGACTGTCTAATGCATGAATGGACACAACTGGAACGGAAACAGCCCTCTGGAGAAACCTTTGAAATCTTTGACCAGTCTGAGTCCTAACTGCAATAAAATCTGTGGGGACGCTTATATTTAACATTTTAACACAAATTAATAACAATTTGTTAAATACATATTGGGGAGGGGGAAGGTGGTTAGAAAGAGGGACAAACAGAATCTAGGTTCTCTGTGGGTCCTGTGGCCACAGGAGGAGGGTGGGGGCGGGGTTTCGGCTCCGGCAACACAGGGCTTCCCGCTAGCGGTCATGCTGCCCGTTGGGAATGAGATGCCCGTCGGCCCCGAGGCCGTTCTTCATACAGTCTTTCTCTTTGTCTTTGGCAGCCTCTCCCTTCTGCTCCTCCTCCTCTTCTTCCTCCTCTTCCTCCTCATCCTCATCATCACTCCTCACATCCTGTATGTTCTGGACAAAGGAGAGACAGGGTGTGAGCGCCAACCTTCCAGAGAGTCTGGAGTGAATAAGTCAATGAATAAGTCCAGTTTAGCAATATTGCTTCCTTTAAAGAAAACCCAAACATTCACCACCACGGAACATAAAACAAACCTTAACAAATGTAAGGAATTGAAATGATAGAAAGTACATTTTAGATCACAATGAAATTCAACTAGAAATCAATCCTAAAATATTAGGAAATTAAACAACACATGAGTAATCAATGGATCAAAGAGCAACTCTCAAAGGATATCAGAAAGCATTTTGAACTGAAATGAAACCACAGGATGTGATAAAATACACTTGTATAGGTGTAAAACCACACTATCCTAAAGGCTATACAGTGTTACAAATGAACCTTCCCTCATTAAACATAATTATCAAGAAAACATAATAAAACACAGTATATCAAAATGTGTCCAATGTAGCTAAAATAGTGCTTATAAGAACATTTACAGCATTAAATGTTTACATTAGAAAAGAAGGAAGCATTCAAATGATTTGAGCTTCCACGTTAAGAAACCAGCAAAGAATAGCAGAATAAATCCAAAGCAAGTAGAAGAATATAATAAAGCTAAGAAAGAAATGAAATTAAAAACAGAAGGACAATAAAAACAAAAACTGATTCTTTAAAAGAGCCATGAATTTGATAAATCTCTAGCAAGATTGACAAAGAAAAAAGGAGGGAAGGCACAAATTATAAGAAAAGGAAAAGGCAATGTGACTAGCTCCTACAGTAATCGAACACTCTGAAAAAGCCCATGAATGCACTTGACAATTAAGATGAAAGGGATCAATTCCCGCCCCCCCCCCAAATCCATACTATCAAGACTCACCCAAGATGAAATAGGTAACCTAATTATCAGGTAATTATGACTAAAACTAATTTATTGCAAATCTTCGGAAAAGGAACATCAAAAAGCCCACACTTCACTAGTAAATTCTATGAAACATATACAGCAGAAACAACACCAAATCTCCATAATCTTTTCCAGACAGTCAGAGGGAATATTTCCCAAATTATTTTATAAGACCAGAATTACCATGATACCAAAAACAGACAGAAGGCCACATAAGAAAGGCAATGACAGACCAAGATCTCTATGAACATAGACATAAAAATCCTCAACAAAATGTTCCAAATCAAAACCAACATTATATAAAAACAGAATACAATGATGAAGTGGGATTTACCCCATTAGTGCAAGGCTTATTTAATAATTGGCAATCTATGAATGTTATCTATCATATTAATAATCTAAAGAAGGAAAAAAATCAATTAGTATATTAATCAATGCAGAAAATTTATGTGAAAAATGTAATATCCATTCATGGATAAACCAAATAAAAGCCAAATACCTCTCAGCAAAGCAGCAACAGAAGTTAACATCATACTTAACAGTGTATGACTGAAGGTTTCCCCCTAAGATTAGGAATAAGGCAAGGATTTCCATTGTTACCAGTCCTGTTCCACACTGTGTTACAAGTAATCAGTCAAGAAAAAGAAATAAAATCATACAGATTGGGAAGAGAGAAATAAAAGTGTCCCTATTTACAGATGACACGACTGTCTATGTAAAAAATCCCGAGAATCTACAAAAATAACCTTAGAATTAATAAGCAAGTCTAGCACTAAGGTTGTAGAATACAAGATCAAAACCGCACGCGCGCGCGCACACACACACACACAAACACACACACTCTCTCTCTCTCGATTTCTAGACACTACTGTCATGGGCTGAAAACCATTCTCAAAGATGGTTCTAATCCCTAGAATTTGTAAATGTTACCTAATGTGGCAAAACTTTTACAGATGAGATAAAGTTCATGATCTTGAGCGAAGAAGGCTGCCCTGGATTATGCAGGGGGGCCCTCAATGCCATCACAGGTGTCTCTCTCTACGGGAGGGAAGCAGAGGGCGACCTGACACTCAGGTGAGAGGCAATACAGAGACGAGGTGCAGGGTGGAGTGAGGCACGAGCTAGGGAATGCTGGCAGTCAGCGGAAGTCGGAAGAGGGGAAAACAAAAGCTCCAGAACTTCTGGAGGAGCTCAGTCCTGCTACACCACTGATTCCAGACCTGGGAGAGAATAAACTCCTGTATTTTAAGCTACCAAGTGGGTAGTAATTTGTTTCAGCAACCACCGTAAACTAATACAACCAGCAATATCCAATTAAAATTAAAATTTTAGAATCAGTAACAACTATCATAATTTCACATAATAAAATGCTAAGAACATATGTATAAGATTTGTGTGTAAAACTGACACAATTCTGATAAAAGAAACCAAATACCTAAATAACTGGAAACATCTTCTACTATGTTCATGGTTTAAAAAAGTCATCACAGTGAAAAAGTCAATTAACCTCACACTGACTGACAGATCCACACCATACCAAAGAGAACTATGCTGAGTGGAGAAAGTTAGGTTCCAAAGGTTGCCTTCTAGATGATATATTAATATCCCTGACATGAAATTAATAAATTTACAGGGTCAGAGAACAGCTAAGTGGCTGACAGGAGCTGGGGTGAAGGGGGAATTATCTTGAGTGACAGACCTGTGCTATACCTGGCTGTGGCGATGGTTACCTGTGTGCAAATTCTCTAAGGTGTACACCAACAGGGAGAGTGAGTGTTCCTGATGGTAAGTTTTAAAATACAACATGAAACGATTTCATTTTAGAAAACAAGCAATATGGCTTTCTCAACACACATCTGCTAAGCAAAGTATAACTCATGTGGGTGTTTTGGTTGTGAGGATATTGTCACTATTGGTAATTAGCATGTTTTCTGTTTTTTCATAGAGACTCCTTCCAGAGCAATCCCTAGAATTTGTAAATGTTACCTAATGTGGCAAAACTTTAATCTTATATCTTAAGAGTTATATGTTTCTCCTCTTCTCACAGTTTTCTGAGTAGTTTTGTGAGGAAAACTCCCCCAAAATAGCACTGTCCCTGAGGGAGAGAGACGGAACTGCTGCAGACCAGCCTTCCGCACGCAAGGGAAGACATGATAAGAGCTGTTAAAATGACTGGAACTCAAGTTCTGCCCAGGCCAGTGCTGGACATGAGCCCTCGCCCTCCCAGCCAGCTCATCAACATCTCTATTAAACCCAACCTAGAAAAGAAAAAAGACCTATGGAAGTTGGGGGCTGTTCCTCACACGCCATTTTTCAAGATGACATCCATAACCACACAAGTCACGCTTTCCTTGCGTGACCTGAAGACTAGAACCGACCACCTGGGAGACTGTCTCGTTACATGTAACCAAATGTCTCCTCTGTGAACAATCTTCATGCAAACATGGCTTTTGAAAAAAGCAACGTATCCCCACTTTGCCAGCTCAGTCACACACGAGCTGTTCTCTGTGTGTTCTGCTCTTTTCTACACAACACAGAAAGGGTCTCAAAATAAGCAAGGCCCTCTGTGAACACCGAGGAACAAACTTGGCGGCTCCTCAGTTAAGAGGCCACAGGGAAAGGCCCTGTTCCCCCTGGGCTGGGAGCTGGGTGGGGCGCTTACCCCCTGCAGGCCGGTCTTTCAGGAAAGAGTCTTAGCTAATGTTTGCTTTCAAGGAAGGTGCTTCTTGGGTCTCCTTTTTCTTCCTCAAAAGATTTTTTTAGGGAATAACAGGAAATTTGAATTGAAGAAAGACTAATTACTGCTCCAGAAAAGCAGGCCAGCATCTACCTGCCCGTTTCTCCAGGGCTCGAAAGGCTGCTCTGACTGAGAAGTGAACTGGTCCTGGAGAAGGCTCCCCTTCACCCCAAGAGTCCTCCTTCAGCATCCTCACCGCTAAGAGGTACCAGACCATATGGAGACTTGAAAGGGGGGAGCGATTCCTGCATGGTTTTAATACATTTATTCTCAGACAGAACAGAAATAAGAAAAGCAAATCAAGCTTGCTCTACGGGCATGAGGGATCTACACACTTACTGAAGTTCAAGCCACCGTGTTTTTTGGAACCCCACCAGTGTGCTTAGAGAAGAGGCTGCGATGGCCTACACGAGCGGCAGTGACCCTCTCTCGGGATCAGCCAGCTTTGTTTCTTATCTCACGCTTCCATTTTGTCATTCTCTACACCTCACCCCCCCCCCTTGCTTCTCCACTCTTTATGGTGTCCTGGGTTATTACAAATTGTCTCACGGAAGCTATGGGCTCTGAATTCTCCCCCAAATCACCAGAGGACAAAGGTACGTGCCTCAAGAGGTGGATCTGGGAGCTCTTGGTCACCCCTCTGCAGCGCTCATGGTCTCGCTTCTGCCAGAGCGCATCACACAAACCTGACTTCTGTGGGCAGGATGGCAGAGGCAGGCGGGGAAGCAAGGAGTAACTCAGCCACAAAGACTAATCAACCCAAAGAGAAAGACCAGGGGTCGCAGTCTGGACACGCAGACACTGTGGACCAGGCCGCTCTGGCCCTGGGGGAGGCTTAGAGTGACACCCCCCTCGGCCCCCGAGATACCGCTATGACAACCAAAGTGCCTCCAGGGATTGCTAAATGTCCCTGGTGGGCAAAACAGCCCCAGTTGAAAGATATTTCTCAAGTCCTATGTATTGTGCAAGACAGAGGTGTGTCCTAAAATAAGTCTATTGAAAGAGACAAACCCTAAGGGATAAAACACTAACAATAAATATACAAACACTGAGAAATAGAGGATGCCATGATACATAATTTGAGGATCTCATTTAGATGGGGGTGAGGCCAAGAAGGCATTGTAAGGAAATGAGACTCAAAAGTGTGATATGAAGGGTAAGCAGAGTGGCTGGAAGAGCAGCATAAAGGACTTCTCAAGAAGAAGCGGCATGTGCACAGGCTCTAAGACGGGACCACCTCGGCAGGCTCCGCGATGCGAAGGGCCTGCACAGCTACAACGTGGTGAGGGGGAGCAAGACTAGGCCGAAGCCAGAGAGTAAGCCAGGACCAGACTGTGGGTCTCATTTCATAAGTTCATGGTCAGAAGTTCAAATTAACTTTAAATTTAACCAGAGGCCACGATGTGGCAGTGCGCGAGGTGCTGGGAACCCATCCGTGACCAGAGCAGACCAGGCGCCTGCCCTCGGAAAACCCCTGCTCCAGAGGGGGCTGGCTTGGCTGCGTCGGTGTTTTCTGTTCTGCCCGGAAACGGTGGGCGGGAGCCCGTGCCGACACGGGTGGCCACCAGGGAGGAAGTACCTGGGTCCCGGTGAGAAAGGCCAGTGGCTGGCACCGGTGTGGTAGCGTCTGCCGTGTAGAAGAGGCACCCAAAGGCCTCCCGGTTAGGTGTTAAGCTCACCTAATCTAGTGTCTCTTGATGCTCTGTGATCTTTATACCTGAGAAGTGATGCACATATTCCTGCCTGTCCATTTCTAGTAATTCGTGACCGGTTCCCAATTCCCTACATGTAAGGGTGCTGAAATCTGCCTCCCTGTCCAAAAGGAGTCTGTGTACGTCCTTTAAACACTGGTAAATTTTGCAAACATTTAAAGATAATTAACTAAACAGGAATATGCAAACTAAATACTGTCGCTTCCTTCAGCCGTGTGTCCTGATAGGACACAGCACCGAGACCCTCCCATCCTGTGTGCCTCATGCAAATAGTCCCAATTTGTCCTGCTGGGCAATGAACACACAATTTGCCAACTTCACCTCCAACAATAACAACAAAAAATTAAGTGAAAACAATAAATTGAAAGCCGTGATGTATGGGCTTTATTTTTCAGGTATTTTTTTTTTGTCTTTGTGTTTCAAATGGCAAAACATATCACCTTCATCAATTCCACTGGTCAACAAATTTTTACAAAGTCATATCACTAAAATGAAATTAGTCATTTCCTATCAATTTGTATGTGCTCAACATGAATATGACAGTCGAATTCTAATTTTGGTTCTAGTTTTTTGTAATCTGCAATAAATGGATGTTTACATCACGAAATGCATGCCAATAGTAATAGGCCTATGGTTAATACCTGTAAAAAATCAAGTCATACACCCTACCAACTGGGAAAAGGTCTTCGCACACCATACAACTGATAAAGGACTGATAACAAAAATTTACAAGGAACTCACACAACTCAACAAAAACAAAGCCAATAATCCAGTCAAAAAATGGGCAGAAAAGCTAAAAAGGCATTTCTCCAAAGAAGAAAAGCAAATGGCCAACAGGTACATGAAGAAATGTTCAACATCACTTATAATCAAGGAAATGCCGACCAAAACCACAATGAGATACCGCCTCACACCTGTGAGGATGGCACACATTAAAAATACAGGCAACAACAAATGCTGGAAAGGATGTGGAGAAAAAGGAACTCTTCTACACTGCTGGTGGGAATGTGAACTGGTCCAACCACTATGGAAAGCTGTATGGCAATTCCTCAAACTGCTAAACATGGAGCTTCCATACGACCCAGTAATACCACTTTTGGGAATCTACCCAAAGGACACAAAAACACTAGTCCAAAAGGATACATGCACCGTATGTTCATTGCGGCACTGTTTACAATAGCAAAGGTATGAAAGCAACCCAGATGTCCAAAAATAGATGACAGGATCAAGAAGATGTGGTACATACACATAATGGAACACTATTCAGCATTCAAAGAAGATAAACACATGTAATTTGCAGCGACATGGATGGAATTAGAGGGGATCATACTCAGCGAAATAAGCCAGAAAGAAAGAAAAACAACGAATGGTTTCACTCATAACGGGACTATAACAAAACCAAATAGGAGAGAGACACTGGGGCGGGGTGGGGGAAGGAGGGGAGAATAAGGGCACAAAATGGAATAGAAAAGGACACAAGGGACCACAGAGATGGATAATGGGTGAAGTGGTGGTGGGTTACCCAAGGGGAATACAAAATGTAAAAGATATAAATAACAATAAATATATATATATATATATATATATTAAAAAATCAAGTCATAGACTACTTCTTAGATTTCTTTGCTTGTCTCTTGTACAGCTGTTCAGGAGCATCTCTGGGAGTGTCCAGCAGTAGTCAGCCAGCATTGTAGTGGACCATTTTCCCTGGTATCGTTGTTCCACTGATGTGATAACTTGATGAAAATGTTCGCCATGTTCATCACCAACCATACCACAGTATTCAGGGAAGAAATCCAGATGAGAATGAAGGAAGTGGATCTTTAGAGACACGATGCAGCCAAGTTTCTGATACTGCATCAGCATGTCTTCTACTAATTCCTTGTAGTTTTCTGCCCTAACATTCCCAAAAAGTTTGTAGCCACTAGCCAAAATGCATTCCATGCTTGTTTCGCACCACCCTGCAGCAAGTTGTTGAACTGGTCATCTCAATGCAGACGGAATGTTTGGGTAGACTATTCTCGACTTCTTTGGCTTTATTATTCTGCCAGAAAGAGGAGGAACCAAGGAGAAGTAACAGTCTTTCATGTGGTTGCTTGGCTCTCTCCATACCATGGGGACTGCAAACAGCATTGATGGTCTTTTGCCACTGAACCACTGTGAAAGCTGTGTTGTACAGGGAGCACAGCATATATGCAGGGCCCAAGGCTTGTCTTGGTCACCAACATTGCATCCGAAGTAAAGATGAGAAGCCTTCTTCCCTTGAGAAGTGATACTCTTCTTCTGGTTGGCAAATGTCACTTCCCCACAAATACAGGAGAAATTGTCCACGCTATTAATGCACTTTTGAGGCATTACTGTTCTGTATTGTGCCTAAATGGATAAAATAATAGCAGTTCTATGGAACAGTAGCTTCAACTGTCTCGCACAAAGTTTGAAATATTTTCAATGCTCAACCTTTCCCACAGGGCTTTCTATAGTGCACTGCTGACGTCAGTTTACTTCAGTAGCCGCCTGGCAGTAGCATTGCATTGCATCAGAAAATGATGCCATCAACTCTGGATGATATGTGCATGATGGTATTATGCAATGCGATGCAATATTACATCATTCTAGGCTGATTTAGGATGCTGTTGCAGTCCTACTGGATAAATTTACACAGTAAAACATATAAATGAATTATATGAAATATCTTCAAAACAAGAGCTAATAAAAAATTTTCAGTGGTATAGTCATGTTCAGCACACCAAGATACTACAGATTAGGGCTTTTTTAAGTCAGTTATGACCTCACTGTTGACTAGTGTTATATATGATTGGCCCATTAGTAAAATATCTGGCCCTGGTCTATAGTCCATGAACATTGTTGCAAGAATTACCAAACAAAATAAACTTTGATAACAAGGACAAAAAATGTACTAATGCTAATAGGAGAAAACTCATTTTAAGTGGGAGCATAACTTCTGCCACATCATTTTTCTACACCTCTGGGAATGACATCTGCAACTGTGGCTTCAATAAAACTGTACAGTTGTGTTTTTGAAATGCCTTAACTCAACTCCATGCCCGGGAACCTGCGGCTTTACAGTAATGTTGAAAGCCCAGCAGGTCACGAATGACTCAGGACGCCGCACTGTTTTCTGAATGCTCAGCGTCTAAATCCGCAGTTGGCAGGGAAACAAAGAACAATATAATAAGCATTTTATGCTGTTTTGAAAGTAAACTTCTAGTTTTAACTGTATGAAAAAAAGTGCATTCAAGGAGCTCAATTTTCTGAACTATTATCAAAATACATTCCCTTTTTTGGTTCTATTAGGTCTTATTATACAAGTTGACAAGGTCACAGAAAATAAAAACAATGAACTTTTCTCTCCCTCTCCCCAAAAGGAATTGCACTGAATTTAAATTGGAGTCTATGAAACCTGGCTAAAGAAGGACATTTCCTTTTAGTAATCTGGAATATGAATTTTCTAGACCAGTGCTTCTCAAGTTGTAATGTGCCTATGAATCACCTAGGGTTCCTGATAAAATACAGATGCTCTCTCAGCACCTCGTTCAGGTCTCTGGTGACCAGAATGCATTTCCAACAGGCTCTGGGGGACAATGAGGCTGACAGGCAGGGCCAATCCCATGGAGAACAGACTTTATGTTAGGCCAGAACTTTCTAGATTGCTGCTCTCTGTAAAAAGATGTTGAGGTGGAGGACCACCTCAGGGGTTTGAAATTCCATTCCAAATAATTTGGATTTCGTCTCTCATTGCCATGAGTCTCTCCAGTTCAGGGAGGCAATATAAAATTACAAGTTTGTCTCACTTTACACTGATCGTTGTTTCAAAATAATCAGTAAATATCTTCTAAAATGACTCATGCTTTAATTTTCCACAGAAATGTACTATTTAAAGAATTGTTTTTCTACAAAGGGAAGGCTTTCAACGTGTGCTTCAACAATCTGTATTTTTCATTTATAAGATTTTTTTCACTAGTATAAAACCCCTATGTAGCATGGCAGTCTACTGTTAAATGTGCAAGATGAAATATTTGTTGAGGTCACTTCAACAAACTCCACACTGTGGGGAGAACTGAGCTATCGCTCTGCTTTTCAAAGTCAGGCCGAGTAATGGGAGGGCACCCAGGGGAGGGGTGCCCGTGGGCGCTGGTCCTGCGGTGCAGAGGACACACAGCTGGTTTTCTCCACTGAATCTTGTGACTCCCAAGTTGACAGGCAGATTTCAGGCACTCAGGGTGAGGAACAAGACGGTCAAAAACGTTCCTGCCTGGGTCCCGCCATTGGCCTGAATAAGGACCAGCTGTTAGTACTGTTCTCATAAATTCTAGCCCATTGTGGTTTATACAGCAGAATGTAACAAGTTGACCTAAAATAAAAGGTGGGGATCCTGGGAGACCTTCTGGCTATGAAAGTACCCCTTATTCTGTGTTAGCTTTAATACGATACAATCCTCCCTGACGAAATACATATGAGGCAAAATAATCCTGGTTTCTGTAGAATATTTCTGAATTCCCTTAAAACTGTAAATCCCACCTCCTTCATCACCTCACAGGTGTGGAACCCAGAGTACCCCCATATCCTCCTGCTTGTGTGTGTGTGTGTGTACATGTGTGCGCACACGCACACACACAGACACAAACACAGACACACACACACACTTACAATTGACACAGGGAAGAAACAAAGGCCCAGAGAGCCTCCAAGTAAGCAGAGCTCGCTTCCGGCCTCTCTGCACCTTCGCTGAGCTTCACCTCCCACCATCACTCTTTCCTGACCAAGATCCTGGGGTTTCCGGAGGGCGGAATTTCTTCACATTCTTCCTAATATCTCACACCCAGGTAAGTCGGTCATGGAGATTTTGGTGGGGGGTGCAGGTAGACTCTGAGGCATGTATCAAATCACAATATCAGTGGTCACCCCTACAGCTACTAAGGAGGACCAGCTCTGACTCAGTTCTTGCCCCAGAGAGCAGGCTTCAGGGGAGGGCTGGGGAGCCTGGGTCAGAGGTATCCAGCCACCTCACTGGGTGAGGATAGCCTCTCGCATTCCCTGTAAAAGTATGACCCCAGTTTCCACACTGAATAGGTTACAGGAGCACACACACCGGCCCAGATGGCTCAGTGCAGCATCGAGGCCCTCGCTGGGCCGGCCACCCTCAGGGCACTATGCAGTGTGGGCTGTGGAGCCTGGGACGGTGACAGTGCCCGGGCCACTCTCTCCAGCATCTCCTGAGTCTGTTACATGTGACAAAGAGGCACCATTTGCAGAAATGAGCCCGGAGACTCCAGAGCTCTGCAGACGGCTACTTGCTATTCCCCAAGCAGAACACGGATAAAGCCATCGGCATCGTAAACATTCAGCACTAAAGCCCACATGATAAATCAAAATGAAAATCCTTTAAGAACCCGTGTATTTTATCCATATCGGCAAACTGAACGAGTTTTCAGGAATACGGTTGTCTCTTTTGTGTTACATGATGTTCCCTTCTGACACCTTTGTAGTGGGATGGGGAGGGGTGAGGCCACGGAAAATCGTGGTGATTAACAGGGACAGCGCTGACTGGGGCACACTCCTCTCACACCTGCTTTGACCATCTCTGTGGCCCAAGAGCCTATTACTAAAGTTCACACTCTGGGGTGAATGTGTAGTTGAGCAACAAGTCATGAGTTGTGTGTGCCCATTTCTGCAGGCAGACACAGAAACAGAAACAAACTTCACGTGGGACATATGTGTGTACATGTGCTTACATGCAAGTGCGCGTGGCAGTGTCTCTGCTAATGAAATGGAGATGCCTGTGTCTTCCCTGGAGTATATGAAGTTCCACTGTTTCCGTGAATGAATTCTTTAAATCGCGGAGAGGAGAAATGTCAGCGCTTCTTTGAACTCTTTGTCAGATCTGTCCCCACCCATCTCCCTCGTTTCCAGCCTCAGCAAGGCCTGACCGTTGGCTCAGGGCGGCTGGATCAGCTCTGGGGACGGAGGAGAGAGAGACAAACCCTGAGGACCCACTGCTCGCACCTTCCAAAATGCCGGTGCCTTTGGGGGGGCCTCACTTCACAACAGCTGTCCTCGCCTTCCTGCCCTGGAATGGCCTGAGAGCCCGGTACCTCCAAGGACCAGTGTCTTGAAAGCCACTGCCAGAAGTCAGGTGAGAGAAGGAACGTCAGCGGACCACAGAGGGAGCTGACAGGCGACACAGTAAGTGTGGAAAATCATTCGTGTAAGTCACTCACAGGCATTTGCAGGGACGTGGGGCTGCCATCGTAACAGACCCCCTCGCCGCCGAATCTCCTAGAGCAGCAGCCCTCACTCAGCTGCTGGCATCCAGCTGCTCTCTGCGCCTCGTTCCAAAGGAGCAGAGGGTGAGTGGAAGAAAACGGAAGTAAAATCTTGTTTTACTTTTTTAAAATTCCGAATATAATCTTCCTGCGTCAGAGGTCAGTTTGCTTGGAATTAAGAGATGGGGAGATGCGCGGCTGTCAGCACAGAAAGGGGTGCTGTGGGGCAGGGGGGTGGCCACGGGGATATGCGCACAGGAAGGAGAAGCAGGTCAGAGAAGAGCAACAGGAGATGTCCAAGGAGACCGTGAGAAGATAATGAACATCCCAGTATGAGAAAACGCCTGGGTAAGGCTGCCCCGGCGTGGGGAGAAGATACTCAACAGGAAAGGCATGCGCTGGGTTCTGGCCCTGGCCCACACAGCCGGGGGCAGCCCCTGTGTCCCTCTGAGCCTCCGTTTTCCCATTTGGCAGGTGAACCCCTCCCTCCAGTTTTGTGCTACTTCCATCTCAAGGTGTGAATGTGAGGCAGGTGCTCTCCCGAGCAGAGCAAGCGTTCACCTCAGTGTCCTTGCTGTGCCCTTGCTCTGTTCCAGGGCAGCTCAGTCAAGGCGGAACCAGGAGCCTCGCGAGGGGGCAGGAGCGCGGGAAGGGCCCAGTTTACTCACAGCCCTGCCTCTCGCTCCTGGTACATTATCTTTCCTCTGTTATCTTAGCTCTACATGGATGGCTGCCAACGCTGCTCAGATTCCTTACAACAACGTGCCCTGTTAGGCTTGCTCTCTGTCACGAAAGCCCCGAATGGGGATTCCTCGACGAGACGGCCTAAACAGCGCCCCTACCGAGGGCTGGAATTCGCTGGTGCTCGTGGGTCATGAGAGCACAGATCACTGAGCAAAGTCAAAAGACTGAAACTGGAGAGAACTTAACAGAAGCCATGCTGAATTCGCAGATGAATGCATAAAACACCCTATCCCCACAACTCTCTCTCTCACACACACACTCACACATGCATGCTCCGAGGACATGTTCACACGACTGCTGGGGAGACAGGACACAGCCTCAGGGCCATGGGGTGAGTCCCCCTCCTGTGTGACCTTGGGGCGAGTCACGTAACTTCGACCCTCGTTGCTATTTCCCTCTATCCACAGTGACCACACCTTGAGAAACTGCAATACAGCAGAGAGACCCGAAGACAGGGCCCTGTCCTGGGACACTTAATCGTCCCTTTCAGCTTCCAGAGTCTCTGGAACTCCCTGTTTGTTGCTGAGCGGGAAGTACAGTGTGGGAGAATATTTAAATTTTAAATTCTTTGAGCCAAGCGTCTTTGCACATCAATCTAAGTTTACAAATTCCACTGTTGTTTTTTGAATAGCTGGCTGGGGTAGCTAATCTGCACAGACATCAAAATAAGGAACCTACACTGAGGGCGTTTTTCTCACATGCTTCAATCATTAGTCTTGTGGTATTTTTTAGGTCTTGTTCAGCAAAGGAAAACTTTCACATCTGCTATTATCTACTAACAAAAGAGATTTGGAAGCTTCTTGGAGGTTACAGATTTTGTATTCCTTCCCAAATGCACTGATAGCTGAGAAAGTCAAAAAGCATCATCCAGAATGTGAGTCACAAAAGTCAGCTGGCGGGAGACGGCTTAGAAAACTGTCAGCGGAGCCCTGGCCGCGAGGCAAGGACCGCGGGCCCACCCTGGGCAGCGGGGCTGTGCAAGCGGGAGAAGAGGGGGCTCCCGGACAGCCGGCCGCCAGGCCCCCCGGGGCACCCGCATGCTGCGATTTGGTGCAAAGAGCCAAGGAGGAAAGAGGGGACACGGTGATGGTGATGACAGCTGAGCCCTATCACAAGCTTACTATGCGCCACACACTCCTCTAAGGGTCTGACCCTCCAAGGCAGGTAGAATGTCGTCCCCCGCACGCACCGAGAGGAAGCGGGGGCGAGGAACAGGAGGCGTGTCCCTGACACGCGCAGCCGGTGAACGTGAGAGCCGGGGCTGAATCTGCATAGAACCTGTGCACGGAGCTATTGCTCCAATTGCTTTACCTAGAAGTATCTTGGATTTAAAAAAAAAAAAAATCACAAAACATATTCATGTACTTTTAACAAATTAAAAAATAAATTAAAGGATGTGTGTTGGGTTTTAATCTATTATCTTAATTACTCTGTTATGTAGTCACTGTTTTTTACTCCAAAGAAGTAGTTGAAATTAATTCTCTAGTTATTTTCTGTCTTCCATGTGAAGAAAAAATGAGATCAAGTATTACAAGTTAAGAGACTCAGGTTCCAGTGGCTTTGCCATGGAATGACTGTGAGTTTGGTGGAAGCCTCAGTTTCCTCTTGTTTATTAGAAGGCCCCTCTCTTTAACTGAAATGGCTGAGGCCGCGTAAAGTGTCAGTCTGTGAACTTCAGAGACTCTGCCTGCCTGCCGCGCACAGATGGCTGGGGCAGGTTGCCAAGGGGCTAGTCTCTCAATGGCTGCTCGCTGCACCTCCTCCCTCCGCGTCCTGGCTCTGGACCAGACTAGGATGTTTCAGAGACACGCTTGAGTTGGCCAGCACCCAGCAGAATATTTAGAAAGAAGAAAGTAAGGCTTAAGGATGATCAAGTTCTCTTAAATAATATTAAACAAAAGCAGGCTGTGCTCCTAATTTCCTCTGAAAAATTCTTCTTGTGTTTGCAAGGAGAATGACAAGAAGAACATGGCAGCCTATCACGCGTTCCTATCTGATGAGTGGGCTGGTGGTTCATCCCAAACCCCCCTTTTATAGGAACCAGTTACATTTCAGCACCAAGTCTTGTTCCCAAGCTGCAAGATGCCTGCTAACCATGGTCCGCATATAAGTGTCCTGAAGTTATAGTGTATTTTAAGGTATTCAGCAACAGAATCAAATGGGGGAAGGTCTTCATTCATTATATGCATGTGACAACCTTATTGTTTAGGGGAAATAAGAGGTAAATATCACCATAATTGCTATTTTTAAGAAGTATAATCACTTTTTTTCAGTCTATCTTGTGATTTCATGATGACCATAATAAACTATTTTGCAACTTCCCACCCAAAATAATTTGCTTCCCCCAAATTATTTCTTAATTTGCATATTCAAAATGACTTCTAAAAGACCGTATCTATTACAAAGTACTTAAAGGGATAAAGCCTCAGTCTTTGCTAAAAGTTTTGAAAAATCTGAAAGTTCAGCTTTATCAGTTGAACTTCTGCAAATCCATTTTTAAAGAATTAGTCACCTTAGTTAAAATTGAGGTGTGTATAAATGCTGAAGATTTTTTAAACAGAGTTGAAAATGGACTTGTTAGTTATTCCTCTAAGAATTTCAACTCCTACCTCTATCCCACTCCTCCCCTTTGCAATGCAACCAACTATGCCTTCAAATAGCATTCTTTAAAAGGAGGCTTTATGGCTTTGGAGGAGGAAGCTGATTTCACAGCCAGTTTTGCCACTGCTATGGAGAACAGAGAGCACACGCTAGCCAGCTGAAGTCATACGCACGGCAAGGACTAGGGCTGCGGAGGCCGCACTACTGCTGTCAAACTGCAATTGGAAACAGCTTTTCCAAAGTACAGCCTGAGAAATCAGGAATTCCTGTCCACAGCTCCCCAACCCGCTGGGTTTTTAATCAGGCCTGGCACAACTCATTAGAGATCAGAAATATGAAAATCATGATGAAACCAAACAAGAGCACCTTCTGGCTTCCAAGTTCTGTTCTGCCTAGATCCCATCCAGGCCAGTCATTATTGTCACTCTCCAGTTGACGAGGGACCAGTTTCTGCCTAGGGATAGGAGCTCAGGACGGCTTGGCCCAAGGGATGGCAGCCAGTGTGCCCTTCTCTCATGCCAACCCCTGGCCAGGCAGAAGATCTCACTGCTCGAATCCTTAGCTCTCTATCACCTGCCTCAATGTCGTCTGTCACTTAGAGAAAAAATAGCTTTTGCAGAGATCATCAAAAATGATTTAGGAACTTAATGAACTAGAACCAATCGATGAGAGTTTTTTTCCGTAGCCTTCCAACAGGGAAAGAGTTCGCTTTCAAGAAAACAAGCTCAAGTCAGTAATTTAGTTTAAGACAACAACAACAACATAAAACCTTTCTGGGTTTGGTTTGAGATTGGTCCAGATGTCACCCAGTTTCCTACACATCTGTCTGGATCTAGAAGTAAGAGATGGAGGAAAGCCCAGAGGGTCGTGATTACAATGTCCATTCCATTTGTCAGCTCTTCAATGTTCTTTGAGATACTTTTACTAAAGTAGGAAAATTAACTGGAAAGTTGACCAAAAGATGAATTTATCAGATAAATGACCATCATGCCTATTAATACAGCTCATGCTGCTGCTGCTAAAATGCTGGGTTATATACAGTCATGGTAACACCCAAAGATGGGCCAACTGTAACCTTGAATGATCTTTAATTACGACCCCCTTAAATGTATGATTCCCAAAGTCTGAGCTGTGATCTGAGGGTTTTGGTTTTTTTTTTTAACTTGCCGTGAAAGTTCAAGTCAAATTCCATTTATTCAATGAAACTGTCCCTGGTCCCCATGAGCCAACTGCTTTCTCTTTTACCTCGTCTTCCAGAGCAAGTTTCTGGGAACTCTCTCTGGCTCAGTGGTCTGTTCACTGCAGGAAGATGCTAGTGGCGAGTGGGCCCCCCGCCCTGACAGGGGGCTGTTTCCCCTGAGGCAGCCATCCTGTCTTACTCACTTCTGAAGTTCTCCCCTCACCCTGTTCTAGAATTAAAGACCAGAACTGAATTCAAAACAAAGCAAAACAAACTTCTACTGTACAAACTGCACTGTTTGTTATTATTTAGGAAAGAAGATATTTTCAGAGAATAGTATGGTCAGACGATGGACAATGTTCTGAAAAGCCCAGCAGAGAGTAGGGGAGGCTCGGGGGGAGAGCATCACACAAACTGAACACTCAGCAAAGGCAAACATATGACTCTGAAATGCCACTCAGCTGTCATTGGAAAGCTTGTCCCATCTAAAGCAAATTTAGACTCATTAGGACATTCTTTAATAAGCAGCAATCAATTTTTGGATAAACATTTAAAAATAATAACTTGTACTCTGATAAAAGCAATTACTTAAAAGCACATTAGAAACCTACTTAATGAGAACTCTAGCTGCAGTTTAGAGAGAGTTTTACCAATAATTAAATCAAGGAATAAAAGAATTGTAGTTAATTATAAACTAACAAGAATATTCCACCATCTGGGCCTTGATTCACCCTGCCAATAAAGTCGGCTTGTTAAGCGCGATAAGGCTTGGACACTTCGTACCTTCGTGAATATACATCTTTTGAGCATCTTCAGGATTAAACATCCCCAGTAAAGGTGAAGGACTTGCAGGAGCATGAGCTGTAGGTTGAGGAAGACGTAGGAAAAGAAAGGCTGGAGGTAGTGCAGAGGCATAATCAGCGTGCAGTACAGAATCCTGAAAAACCAAGCAGACGGGGGAAGTGTGAGTAAACAAATACTTTTCCTTCAAGGCACACACCATTTATTTCTTTTTTAATGATGTCCAGGAAATTCTCAAGAGAAAACAGTATGATAATATTAACTTTTCTATCATTATTTGCATGCCGCATTTAAAAAAAAATAGTCTGCCTCCGGGAGAAAAGTTAATGCAAATGGAATTTTTATTACCCCACTGCCTGCACTCCAATGTTTCTGTGCCTCAGTTTCCCTTTGCGTACAGAAGGCCACACACTACCCTTACTCACCTTTCCAGGAGTAGGGGTGAAAATTATAGAACAAGTGGGATAAAGCATGGTTACATGGCTTTATCATTGCCTTGTGATACAATTTCACTCCTTTAGCATCAAAGAAGAAAAGGAAATTCTACAAAAGTAAATTTTCCAGATAAAAGAGGCTTTTAAAGAAGAATAAGCATATTAAAAGTAATAAAAATATTACTTCCAGCTTCTAAAGTGAAATGCATACCTTAATTTCATAAGTGTATTAATTTGATAAATATAAACTACTATTTCACTAATTTCATAAACAAATTATGGACATAGTTTGACCTGCGTCAGCAACCCAGGGACGCAGTGCGCCATCAGCGATTACCAATACCCAGGGCAACCTCTTCCCTCCCCACACTTTACACGCTACCATGATGTCAGTGGAGCGATTTACAATTATAAATGTAATTTATTCATATCAAATTGGGAGAGAAAACTGTCCACAGTATCATCACTGGAAACAAAACAATATTGTAATTTTTGTACATTATCTTCCAGCTTTTTTCTAAACGCAATGCATTTAATTTTGTTTAAATTAACATACCATACAATTGACTGGTTCTGGTGTACATTTCTGTGAATTATAACGTATGTATAGGTTTGTGGGTCACCACCACCACTAGGATTCAGAACAGATCCGTCACCCCGAGGCCCCTGTGCTGGCCCCTCACTATCACACCCGCTCCCATGCTGGGTCTTCAGCCACCACTTGTCTGTTCTCTGGTCCTTTCATTTTGTCTTTTCAAGAAGAACCTGTAAGTGGAATCATATGGTGTGTCGGCCTTTGAGACCATCTTCTTTCACTCAGCATAGTGCTTGCGATGAGATAATTCAGAGCTACCCAAGTGGGCATTCTATCAACAGCACGCTCCTGTCTACACTGCCTGATGTCCCAGAGCATGTACCTCCTCGTCCACTGGAAAACATCTGGGTTGTCTCCAGGTTTTGACAAATATGAACAGGAATGCTATAAATATTCATGGACACATCTTTGTGTGAACATAGTTTTCATTTCTTAAGGGCAAAAGCACTAGGATGAGATGATTGGGTATCACGTGGCAAGTGGACACTTGTAAGAAACTAGAACCTGTTTTCCAGAGTGCCTGCTACATTCCCACCATGAGAAGGTCAGTGATCCCTCATTCTCATCAGCACCTGAGATTATCCTAGAGGTATTTTTGCTACTGTAGCAACTGTAGCTTTTGTGGGATTTTATGTTCAATGCCTTCTAGCTTTAAATTGAAAACATTTCATGCTGTTCCAACCGTTTTGTGCACAATCTCTCCCAAACTGAAGGTGAGGGTACTATTTGAAGGTATACAATAAAAGTGCATGAATTCAAGGTATTTATAGAAAGTTATTAAAACTTTGCCAAAATATTTTCCAAAGTTATAGGATGTTTATAAGGCCATCGGCAATTTATGAAAGAAGAGTTTCATTAAATCCCAACCAGCATCAAGTGAATTTAAAATCTAATTTATAAAATGAAACAGTTTTGATTTGGATCATTTGCAATTTTTTGAGGGTTTCCTATATCTGCCCAGTAGCTGTTTCCTCTTTGAGTTATCAGTTCAAGATCTTTGTTCAGATGAGTTTTGAACTCTATGTAATAGAGATAATGGCCATTTATCTGTTTTACTTATGCAAATATTTTCTAGAAACTTAGAAAATACAGAAAAATATAAAGAAGTTAAAGAAAAATTACCTAAAATCTCATATCTCACAGATAACCCTGTACATTCTGATGAACATATAAACATATCTCTCCTAAAAACATACTCTTTAAACATATTTCTCAATCATCACACCAATTTATGTTATAGGGACCACTCTATGCATGTGATTCTGTACCCTGTTTTTTTTTTTTCCTTCAATAATGTCAATGTTTCTATGTCCATGAGAACTGTGACAGCAAAATTTACTAGCTGTCACAGTAGTAAAAACAAGTGAAGTTTTCTGGAAAGGGACAGATAATAAATATTTCAGACCTTTGGGCCATTTGGTCTCTGTTGAAACAACTCAATTCTGCCACTGTAGTGAGAAAACAGCCATAATCAATACATCGATTAACAGGAGCAGCTGTGTGCCAATAAACCTTTGTTAACAAAATCAGTCAGTGGGCTGGATTTGACCTGTGCATCATGGTTGGCCAAACCCTACTATGTACTACCCTAGATCACAGCTGCACAGAAATCCACTGGTAGATAACACAATCTATTTACCCAGTCCCTTATTTGAGAGAATGATAGTAAGTTATTCCCAAATTTTCATTATACTATGAAGAACACTGCGAGAGCTGTTTGTGATGACATTGTGACAGAATTGTTTATTTCCTGAGAATATCTAAAATGCTAAACTGAAGAAGAGTAGGATTGTTTCTCATTTGGGGTATGCGGCAGGCTGTTTTTCAGCCAGACTGGCAGCTTATGGCCTTTGTATCCAGGAAGGACACAGGCCCCCTCAGATCCTGACCAACATTGTATTTTGCCAGTTTCTATCTAAAACATCAGGCTGTTTCCATTTGTTTTTATTTCTTGTGAAGAGATGTATTACTCGTTATTCTGATTTATGCTTTGGGAAATGCTTGTTCATGGAATCTGCCATTTTTCTATTGGGGTGTCTCCTTTTCTATTGACTCTTAAGTGTTCTTTATATATTAAGGATACTGATTATTTTTAAATACTGCTAAATATCATCACCTCATCTGATTCTTTCAACCTTGTTTATAATTTTTTTTGGCAAATCAACTTTTAAAATATTTTTGTGAATGCAATTCTTACACTTAAAAAATATTTTTGTGACCAAATTTATCAATTGTGTTCTTTATATCTAGTTTATGTGTGATTTAAAAGGCCCTTCTCACTCCCATCATTATAAAAGATATTTTCAAAAAATCTTGGCTCTTCCACTGAGCATCCTGGCTTTTGGTAACCCTGGTTCAATTCTCTGTGCATATTCTCAGGTGTAAAATGGAAGCGATGAGCACTAACTTAATTAATTCAATCAACGTTTATTGAGGACCTACCATAGTGCTACCTGGTTCTTCGAAGGGGCCAGGAACAGAGCCATGAGTAAAACCACCTGAGCTCTGAGCCAGCCGGGCTCACCTTCCGAGACCCACGTGCAGAGGGCTTAAAGGAAATGTAAAGACTATTTGTGGTTCTGAGTTGCAGGGTCTTTAGGCGATTGTGTGCCTATTTCTGTAGTCTCTCAACCAGAAGGCCCTTACCCACCCACAAGAGTCTCCCCACTACCCTCACCACCTCTGAATTTATAATTTTCCTCTAGATTTCCTCACCTACTTCTTTATCACTTGACCTGATCTTCTCCTCTGCAGTAATAAAGAGGTGACTCCTCAAGACCTGGCGAGCATCCTAAAGGCACCTCTAACCTCCCTTACCTAGCCCCACCTTGCCTCTCACGAGGTCTCCTAGTGGGAACCTGTCAATGTCAAAGTTACAAAGCAACCTCCTCACAAAATACCTCCTTTATGTACTGTAGCAGGAAATGTGAATGATTACCTAAACATGTAATTACTCATTGTGATTAATGTAAAGAAAGGAAGAGAAGGATGGGAAAAAGCTGTGATTAAACTCAGATTTCCCTGTTCCTTCTAGGTGACGGGAAGACGCAGAGGAGCACGCCAGTGGGAGGGAATACATGTTCACAGGCCCCAGGTGGGAGGCAGTGTGAGGGGAGAGGGTGTGACATGAAGCTGGAGAGGTGGGTGCATCTCACGTTGACCCTGCAAGTCAAGGTCAGGCCATGCCCCTCACTGTCGGAGCCTCGGGGGCTTGGCTGGTTTTAGAAAGGGGAGAGCGCCCTGGCTCAGAATGAGAGGAGCTGGGCTACAGGGCAGAGGCCACTATTTCCATGTCTCCTAAATGACACAGGCACCAGCCTGTCCTCCCTGCCCAGGTCGAACTCATTCCGGTGCTGACTAGGAATAACCAGGGGTTCACACAACCAGGTTTGCAAACTGTTGAGTCCTAGAAATGGAAGAGGGGCCATTAAAATAGAAAGGCCTGTAGTGACCCCCGCAGAGAGGAGGGGTCCAGGGCAGGGCTCTGGAGTCACAGCCCCCCTGTGATATTCAGTAGTTCACCCAGGTTCTCTGGGCTTCAGTGTCTCCTGTCAAATGAAAATACCACCACCCACCTGGCAGGATTAAAGGAGGGACAAACTGGAGCTTAGCACATACAGAAAGACTCAGAAACTGGTCCGGTAACTCTGTCAGTAGGATGACTGTTCCTACCGTGCCCCCTTCCCACGCACGCAGAGGGCTTTCCTTAAACTACACTCAGAGCAGCGCTGGAAGCAGAGCAGCCGAAGGCCGGAGGGCGGGGGAGGAAAAGCTTTGCAGAGGGAGAGTGAGCTCAGTCCTCGGCACTTGGAGCTGCAACCTCCCTAAATGGTGGTCTGTCTTCTCAACCTGAAGCTCTTTGCCTCTTTTGTTAAAGGAGCAGTGGGAAGGACTAAATAAATGCTTCTGCCCTTGCCAATCCTGTCCCTAACACACGTGTGTCATGTATGCAGGACGTGCATGAACACACAAACCTGCACACTCACCTGACAACGGAGAGGCCACTCTACTGGATTCCAAATCAGCTCTGCGCCTGCCCTTGGCTTTGACTGTCCCAGTGGACACACCTGGGCTGTGCACATGCACAGCAAAGACTGGCCTCTCCCCTGTCTCGGTTTCACTTCACATCTTCACTTTCAATCACCGGAATTTAGGTGATTTTGAAATAAATCACAGTTGGTACAAAAGCAGCAGTGGGTTTTTCTGGGCTAGATGACACAGACTCCAAAAAGTGGTATTTCTCTAATGAAAACTGAAAGTTAATGGTCTTTTTTTTTTGGGTGGGGGGGAACTGTAGGTATAAGCACTAAGCCTTTCATGATGACAAGTACTGGTCTGCAGGTGAGCACTGCCTACTTCGAGGTGCCTTAGGTCTCAAAGTGATGTGTAGTTGCAGAGAACACAATAAACACCTAGTGAGGGCTGCTGAGGCCTGTTCTCAATCATCCAATTTAGTCTGAAACCTGGCTTTTCTGGCTTCCAATGTCCTGCTTTAGCCTTAGTTCTTTCAATAACTAAGTGGCTGGCCTGGAAAGACCTTAATTCCTCACCCGAAAAATAAAGAGTAAGTGCAAATGCTTCAACAATATGGGTGACACCAAACACAGAGCGGGGTGGGAGGGCCCCAGAAAATGAGCACAAAAAGAGCACGTGCTGCTGCAGGGCCAAGCCAGCATTACAGTGGGGGCTGGGGGGTGTACCCGCAGAGATGCTGCTGGGCTCCTCAGCAGAGGTGGCACGGGCAGCAGGCGGCTGCATTTCCTGAAATGGTAACTCCGGTCACGAGGTCAAAGAGGTCCGTGTTCAAAGGAAGTACTCACAGAGCTATGCAGGATTAAAAGGACATGTTTGCAATGTTCACATAGTTCAGAAAAGCCGTCTATAAGTGTGTGGGAGAGAGAAGGACAAACCAATGGGACAGAAACAAAATGCTCGCTGGTGAACCCGGGCAGGGGACACGTGTAAGGTTCTCCCTGGAACACGATACTTGACATGATTTCCACACAATTAAACGAGTAAAGAGGTTGGGCTGGGTGTTCTCAAGTCTGTGTGTGAAGCGCACGTGCTGTGCTCCCCCTCCACAAATGTGAGTGTGGGGGCGCCCAGCTCACAGGGTAGGGAAGGCGTGCCTCAGGGCACAGCCCTAGGAGGCACCGAGGGTTTGTGGGGAAATGCACCAACTCCCTCATGAGGTGTGTAACTGGAAAGTCGAGTTCCCAGATAAGTATCTGCTGTGGTGACTCAGGGCGTGGCCGGCTTCAGCAGCCCTGCCTCACGCCTGCAGGGCAGCACAGGAGCTCCTCCTCGGCTGGGTGGCTGCCAGGGCCCCTCGCATCCCAGGAAGGCCGAGGAAGCTGACCAGACACAAGCAAACTAGCCTGGACCTCGGCTTGCTCAGAGCCAGGCCCCAGGCCTTCAGAGGACTGAAAAGGGCCACACGACCTCACACTTGTCCTTCTGACCAACGGAGCAAATGCCGAGAACACTGCTAGATGCTGTCGGCCTGCCTTTTGCTAAAGCTGTCCTCTCTCTGAGAGCCATTTCTAGTACAAACATCGCCGTACACTCGGAATTCCTGTCCCCACAAGGTTCCCCAGGTGCTGTGCTCGACCCCGCTGGGAGCTGGTTCATCAACAGCTGAAACCTGAGTGAGTCTGAAGGCTGAGCGGTGCGGAAGTCACCGCAGGCAGACCAGCCCTCGGAGATAAGGAAGTTATTTGAGCATTATTCGGGTATTGGGAATGATTTTTTTTCTCTTTTTGGAACAGGGAGTAAACAGTACCAAGCCTTCAAATATACAAATAAGTTGATGGTCACAAAAGTCTCCTTCTGCCGCTATTACGAACCTCTACAAGGATGGAGCTGTGCCTCAGTCTCTTGCGTACTCCTCTCAACCCACTAGCTGTGCTGAGCTCCAGAGAAGAAGCAGTGAGCCAGCACTGCCACTGGAAAGCTTGAGTAGGATCCAAAACTTTGCTTTGGATCCACCTGTTGGGACTAAACAGGTAGAATATCCATTCTTGTTACTAATGAAGGAAAAGAGTGAGTCAGGGGGTTGCTTCCCCGACCTTGGAAAGGTCTTTCTAGACTGATGAATCTCCAGTGCTATTTGTATAATATTCAAGTAGACAGATGCATCCAGTAATTCACGAATACAGAAGTCATTGTTTTAAAACCAGAGTTGGGGATACAATGTGAAAAACATAAATCTGAGACGTAAATGCTTTTGAATAAAAATGCAAACAAATGCAGGTAACCAGGCCAGTAGGTGAAAGCATCTGATCGGTGCTAATGGCACTCTGCCTCTTGTTGACAGTAATAAAGTCTAGGACCTCAGTGTAGCTAAGTCTTGCTGACACTGACCGAGAATACTAAACAAGTTCCCCATAAAGAGCAGGGAAGAAGAGGAGGTGGGACACAGTAGCACCAACATAAAAGGCAAAGGCCAGGGAAAAGCAGATACTTTTGAGGCTGGGGGTTTGTATGCATGAAGGACAGGAAAGGAGAGTGGAATGCACAAGCTCAGTTCTTTCTCCCAAGGGTGACAGACAAATTTCAGGTGGGCACCCCACCTCACCTCTCAGTTAGCTTTCTCCACACTCTCTCAACTCTTTTCTTAGCACGAAATGTGCAACAAAAGCCGTTGGAAGAACAGAATGACTAAATTGCAAATTGTCCCCCCACCAGCATCTCTAAAATGTCTGAATCTTGAAACAGGTCTATTATCTGCACATTGTTTGGGCTGCAGAAAATTCCCAACAAACATGGACTAATCAAAAGTCCTTGAAAAATGAATCTGCAGAGTTGCACCTTTCAGACTGATGGCTGGAGCCAGGTTACCAACAGGGAACTGATTTCTCGTTGGCAGCACCACGCAGCTTGTGCAACACACTCAAGCTATGGCAGGGCCACCTATACTGGAACAATTCATCGCAACTGATTCTTCAAAAACCGTTGAAAACCTATCCTCCAAACTTGGTGAAGTTTTCTTCAACCTTTCAAACAACGAGGACCACTCAGTATCAGCACAGAAAAGTTTCTAACAGCAAAAAATATTGCTTACAGTGAAGTCTGTTAATTCTGGGCTATTAGCAGCCCAAGTCCCTGAAGACAGCAAACAGTGGCATTGACTGCCCTCTGCAGTGGGCCAGCAAGTTCAGTAAAGCATCAAGATAAAGGCATGTAACTAACCCCAAAGGCATGTAACTAATTCTCCCTGAAATCAAGAAATGCTGGCAAGAGGATGAGTTCTTAAGTCGAGGATGTTTAAAGTAGAGAATGTGTGGGAAAGTTACACTCCACCGCCACACTCACTCAACCCCAACGTGATGTTCGATTGTATATTGGGCAAGAATAAGCTTGTTTGTTGATTTTGAGACATCATGGGAAAGTCTGAGATGAATATCCTTCTTGGCTAAAATCAAAACCCAACCACAGCAGATGTACTTAGAAGCTTCTCAGAGAGTTCCCCAGCCTGGAAGCTTCCATGGTGTTTTAAAATGCATTCGCAAATTCTTTGAAATTACTCCCCTCAAGAAATGGAGTCTATTAATAAATAATAAATAAATAAATAAATAAAACATTTCCAAAAAGAAATGGAGTCTAATTTCCCTCCCTTGACTAAGACCTGGACTTAGCGACCTGCTCCCAATGAGAAAAATGAGGTTGGCAGTGACATGAGGGGGCTTCTGAAGCTACAGGAGGACACACAGCATATGCCCAGCTCTCTTGAGCTGCTCATAACTGAAGTCCAGCCATCACTCTTTGAGGGATCAGCCCGACGGAGCGCGTGCGGGTGTTGCAGCTGACTGGCTCATAAGGTCCCAGCAGACAATCTGCACCAGCTGGCTGATTCTACATGTATTATCTCAAACTTGTGAGTAAGGAGGGCTCCAAGAAAATTCCAACTTTAGGCACCATCTGACTACCTGGCCACCATCTGACTGTAATCACATAAGAGATCCTAACACTTCTTGTGCCGGCCATTTTCTGTGCCACCGCATGAATGGTGTAAGCATTCAATAAAACACACACAGCTCCTGAACTACTGGATATATTTTAATGAAATTTTAAATGCATAGAGATTTAAGCTTCTAGACTGAGTACGATCAAAGAAATAGCTCCTAAGAGTTCCAAATCAATCCACGGTGGGGTGTAAAACCAGAGACTAGATGAACACGTGAATACGTGAATACGTGAGCGGAGCAAAAAGTGCTAAGTGAAAGCCATTTAGCTGAAGACTGTCAACTCCTGGAACCTTAAGAAATAATAATGGTCAATAAATGTTGTTTAAAGCGGGAGGTCTGAAGGTGTTAATATCCAACGTATATAGATAGCCCACACAACTCAACAACAATAAGACATACAACACAGTTAAAAACTTGGCAGAGGACACAGACTTTTCACCAAAGAAGACCCACAGGTGGCCAACAGACACATGAAATGATTCTCGACATTTCCCATCATTAGGAAAGTGCAAATCAAGTCGTCAATGAGATCTCACCTCACACTAGTTAGAAAGGCTATTCTCAAAAGTCAAGAAACAAATGCTGGCAAGGACGTGGAGAAAAAGGAACTCTTATCCACTGTTGGCAGGAATGTAAATGGTGTAGCCACTATGGAAAACAGTATGGACGTTTCTCAAACAATTATAAACAAAACCACCATAGGATTCAGTAATCCCACTCCTGGATGTTTACCTGAAGAATATGAAAGCATAAGTCAAAAAGATAGACACAACCGCGTGTTCACTGCAGCAGTATTCACAGCAGCCAAGATAGGGCAAGTGCCCGATGACAGGGGAACGGATAAAGATCATGTGGAACACACACCAGTGGAACACTAGTGAACCATAAAAAAGAGGAAGTCCGGCTATTTGCAACAACATGGATAGACCTTGGTGAGAAATGCTAAGGGAAATGCTAAGTCAGAAAGGATAAGGCAGATACCATATGGTCTCACTCACCTGTAAAATATAAAGACAACAAAAATGAAACCAACCCTTTAGACTAACAATAGAAGGGTAGCTGCCAGACGGGAAAGGGGCAGGTGGTAATGAATAGAAGAAACCTGTTGGACATTTGGTGGCAGATGTGGTGAGAAAATGTAATACTGGAACCTACAGTGTCCTAAACTAACGTTATCACAATAAAAAATTAAACAACAAGAGAGGACTGCAGACTAAGGCCTGGACATAACATCCGACCTGCAAACTGTCCCTCTATAGCCTGTGAGCTAAGCTGGGTTTGGTATATTTTTAAAGGTCTGTGAAAGAAGCAAAACAAAGCAAAGACTGATTTGCAGCAGAGACCATATGTATTCTTTGAAGTCTAAAATAGTTATTCTATGGTCCTGTACAGAAAAATCTTGCTCACCACAGTCTTAAGTCATTGAGTTTTCATATGGTTCTTAGGTGACATCAGAAAACTGGAACCTGTGGTGCCTTTTGAACATAATAAGAGGAATCAGTCGACAAATGCTAGATATAGAGCACCAGGAAAGTTTGAAAAGCCACAACTCAGCTATTACCTGCAGGTGAGACTTAAACCACCAGGAACTGCTATTTTTTTTTTTGGTACAATATTGTGATTTTACAAACATGCTTGTTCAGTCAAAGCAAAAGTGACAATATATGATTTGTCAACCAAGGCATGTGTCTCAGATTTGATTCTAGATTAAACTCCAAATCCCTGGATACTCGTTAATAACTCCACTAACAACAGCTGGCATTCCCTGAGTCCTCTGTATGTTCCAAACACCGTCCTAAGCTATTCTATATGGATAACTTCAGTGAAAACTCACAGCAGCCCTATTTCTATTTTACAGATGAGAAAACAGAGGCACAGAGGACATGATCTAACCAGTTCAAGGTCATACAGGTTATAAGTGTGGAACCAGGATTTAAACTCAGGCCTGATGTGCACCCATAAATAACCACTATGCTCTCTGCTGCTCCTCTCCAGAAAAGGTCTTCAAGACACCCAGTACTGGTTCCAAGAATGCAGCGGGCTTCCATTGGGAGGACAGCACCTCTGACCTCTCAGACGTCCCTGGGGGGGCAGTCAAGGGTGATGAGCCTCCAGCCTTCCCTCCAGGAACCTCTGATCTTCGATCACACTACTTTTTCTGTTGAGAGGATCTGAAGCTCCTAAACTAGTCCCAGACTCTAACTGGTAGTAAGTTGTTCCTTCCATTAAGGAAGGATTGAGTGGTCCTCATCTGTTTACTCTGGTTTCTGTCAATCAGCACATGGAAAATTGCATTTGCCAAAGGAAAGACTGTCAGAGGAGACACATTGCCAGCTCTGGGCTAACCAAAATCAACCCCCTAATCAAGAGCCCATCACTATCAAAACCATCGTGACACCAGTGATCCTGAACTTGGTATCAGTTTCCCTGTCTGTGGATGGGACTGCTAATACCTATCTTTATGATCTGCTGTGCAGACAAGGTACAAAAAGGGCAGAATCAGTGTCTGGACTTCAATTAATGATGGATATGATTATTACAGTCATAACACAGACTATGTCTTTCTTTTAAAGAGCTGATAATTGGCCAATGCCATGTCTCTGACTTAGCAGAAATGTTACTAATCACGAAGATCCATATTCATGTGACAAGACAAGGAGCGAGTTGTTTCTTGCCCAGTGGGCTACCCATTTCCACCCCCTTTGTAGTAAGACTTCTCCACACTGGAGGGGGTGGTTTGAACTATTTATAAAAGTGGACCCTAAACATTCCTCTCCCGCTGAACTTGGCACAAGTAACCAGAAATCAACATGAGAGAGGAGGTAGTGTTAGGACTTTAACAAAGCTGCATCATCTGGGCCTCCCCGGTGACGCAGCGGTTGAGCGCTGCGCTGTGGAGCTGTCGGCAGCGGCGACGCGAGTTCGACGCCCGCCCGGGGAGAATCCCACATGGCACGGCAGACCTCTCCTGCCTCGCCCGCTGCTCCCCTCAGCAGTGTACTTCTGATCTGCCTGTTCTGCTCCCCACTCTGTCTCTGGTGAACCCTCTCGCCGC